>PVIU01014258.1:0-52717 GCA_004026605.1 Ondatra zibethicus
TATACGTGTGTGTGTGTGTGTGTGTGTGTGTGTGTGTGTGTGTGTGTGTGTGTGTGTGTGTGTGTGTTGAGACAAGGTTTCTCTGTAGCTTTGGTGCCTGTCCTGGAACTAGCTCTTGTAGACCAGGCTGGCCTTGAACTCCCAGAGATCCGCCCGACCTCTGCCTCCCGAGCACTGGGATTAAAGGCGTGCACCACCACCGCCCAGCCTATGTGTGTTCTTAAGGAGATTAGTGTGACTGTATCTTTCAAAGAAAGAATAATTCATAATATCTGTTATCCCTTATTTCTCTGTTAATTTTCTGTCTGGCAGACGGGTCCATTGGTGACAGTGGGGTGTTGAAGTCTCCTAATATGAGTGTGTGGGGTTTAATGTGCAATTTACATACATTAAACCCCACACACTAATAGTGAGAGACTTCACTATGGTGGGATGCCATGCTCAACCTTAATTCAAGGGGTGGGGAACACTTGGTCCTCCCTCAATTTAATGGGCCAGGCCTTGTTGAGTCAGTATGGGAGCCTTTACCCTTTGGGAGGAGTGGATGAGAGGTAGACTGGTGGGAGGTGAGGCAGGAGGGAGGAGGGGTTAGAAGGAGAACTGTGATTGGAATGTAAAATAAAATTTTAAAAAATTTCATAAAAAAAATGGTTAAAGGACCTAGTTTGGAACAAATACTAGCTTTGTTTTTTCATGCAAATAATTAAACCTCTAGAATCTCGCAACTGATAATTAAGGTGACCTATAATTAATGAAAATAATAATAGAAATAAGTGCAATGTTATTAATAAAATACAAGTACTCTCGTGTTAAGCACTCCGCTTCTGGTCCTTAACTGACTGCTGCTGTGCTGCGAAGGCACACAATCTGACTTTGCAGATGAGGAGACATGAAATCGCTCGCCCAGAAAATGGTAGAGCTGGAATTCATGCCCAGCCAGTGAGACGGCTCTGTTGTTAATGATCATGGCAAACTTCCTGGAACCTTATCTTGAGCAAGCATCTAAACAGAAGCATTTTTGAATCTTTAGTGAAAGTCCCATGGTACACCCTGGCTGTAGGTAAGGCGTTCTGATCCACGAAGAAGGCATTACAGGGCAGCGCAAAGGTGACTAACGGGGAAACTGTTCTCCATCCTCCTAGGAATGTGCACTTTATGCCAGTAAATTACAGTGTTATTCCCAGGAATCACAATTTAACTGCTGCTGGCTTTCAACCGAGAATGACTACTTTATAAGACTTTATTTTTGTGTGTGAGAGAGTTTTTTATTCTTTTCTAGGGGCTTAAGTCCGATGTTTAAACAGATGCGAAGTAGGAAGTTCAATACCTCTAATTGAGAGGGAGAACAGAAATTTCTGCCTGTTGTGTAAATAAATGAAATTGGTTTTCAAATTTTGCCTAGAAATTAGATTTTCCATGTTTATATCTAACACAGAGACAATTGAGTAGCACACCATTTATAGTCATTTTATGTATTGGCTAAACCAGGATTTGAAACTCCAGTCCACAGTGTATATACATTCTTCTCCTGTCATCTTAATGAATTAAAGGTGTCCCCCTCTGAATACAGCATTCATTCCGAGGAACATGTTTACACGAGACGTGCATGATATACCAGAGGTCACTGTGCTGTGCAGCCCCCTCCTTTCTTTGGTTAGTGGGAGGCTGGAAAAGACAAAGTTCTCACGAGCAGCCCCAGCAGCAGCATGGCAGCCTTCACTAGAGCTACACAGACCAGAAGCAGATGTGGCGCAAGTCTCCAGCACAGCCTCCAGACTCCTGCACTGTTGACTCAAAGTGCATTCATGATGGGGATTTCCTGAGCTAAGAAGATCAGGAGGCACAGCAAACGGGGCATTTTTCTTTAAATACATTAAACAAAAGTGCGTAACTTGATAGAGTAACTGCAAGTCAAGGTCATTTGCTTTATAAAAAACATGGCCTTTTAAAGTGAATGTGAACATCTGGAAATCTTTTTGAAAATAAATCGCTCCTCAACTGAAACATTAAATGGCATTTTTTTGGCAAATGCTCTATCTGAGAATTACTCAGAAATAAACTCCTGGCAACCCATGAACTAATGCTCTCCTATGAGAGAAGCACATAATTTGCTGTATTCTTAGGGTTATTTTGCTTGAACTCTTTCAAGAGTTTTACACGGCAGGAAATGAGTTTGGGGTGAGGCAGGGATGCCAGACACGGCAGATCCTCAGAGCAGATTTATCAATCTGGATTCAAGTCAATAGCTGCGTGAAGCCATGAAATTTCTCAGGAAATTGTCTTTACATACTTAGTTAAGACTCTTATTCAACGAAAACCACAGTCAAAGTAAAACAAGTCTATGAAAAATGTATCTTTGACTGTAGAGAAACTATAGAGAGAAATAGCAACTAACTGGAGTAGAAATAAACACACACACACACACACATACACACACACACACACACACACACACTCCCAACCCTTTGGAAGAAAAGACAGTAACTCTGCCAAGATTTTTGTAGGTAGGAATCATGTATTGGCAGCAAAAGATGAAAGAAAATCTTCCTGTGTGAAGCGTTTGTGTGTGTGAGAGAGGATCTCAGTCAATTTTTTAGGGGTAGAAAGCATGATTTGCAATGTTTCACAAGAAACACTATTATGATAAAAGGCAACTTAGGGTGAAATACCAAGCCTGGAGTCACAGCTAAACCTTTGTATGGATGAATAAAGAGGAGGACTCCTAAGCAAGATGGTGGGACAGTAATAGTGATGGTGAAATGATACATCGACCAGCAACGAGGTACTTGTGCACAAATAAGGAGCCTAGAAAAGGGGTGGAGACAATCACCTGATTTTGTTTATATACTTTTGTTAATTATTTAAAAAGTGTTGTGAACATTCATCAGAATAACATGTGTTCCAAAACTTCCTTCAGAAAAAAACTCTGATCAACGAGAATTTGGGCCATCTTCCTGAGTCATGGGGCCATTTCTTCAGTGATTCTTTCAGTCTATGTCTTACTCTCCCTAAAGTGGTAAGAAAATATTTAAGATGGATTGGAACTCGTCTTCTTAGGAAAAAGTAATCTTTCCTGAAACTTGAAAACTCTCACTGGATATGTGGAAGAAAGGGAATAATCTTTCACCATTTCATGTCCCAGAAAGAGACAACATGGCAGTCTGTTTTTAGTAAAGAGGCAATGAGCAGGATCCTACTTCATCTTTGTCAAACTTTCTACAATCTAAAATCTCTGTCCCCTCAGCAAAAAACAAACAAACAAACAAAAAAAAACCCCACAGTATAGCTGTCTAAGTAACAATCTAATGGTAGAAAACATTGTGACTTCATTTCTGTATCCCTAAGATTCTTTATTCCAAAACTCAGATATAATTGCAATAATACCAATGGCTACATCCCTACAGTGCTTTTATTTGAGAGTTTCCACTTCTAAGTTAGGAGAAAATGTTTCAAGCAATGATGATTCCATCCAATTTCTGTCTCTTGCTTAGGTCTTTTCCTGTGAATTCATGAAAGCAAGACAAAAATATAATCTCATGCATCTAAGTATGTTATTTGAACACATAAATAAATTCTTACTTGTAAGGATTTCCTGTCTCATTATCTCATAATTCTCTGAAAATCTTGGTCAATAGAAATATCAGCCAGGAGCTGAGGAGATATTTCAGCAGTAAAGTGTTTGCTGAGGTAAGTGACCTGAGTTTGTATCCACAGACCATAGAAAGTCACATGTGGTGGTCACATTTGCAGCCCCAGCACTGTGGAATGGAGTAGAGTGGATTGTGGAAGCTTACTGGCCTGTCAGTCTATCTAAAATGGTAAGCTCCAGGCTCAGTGAGGGACCCTGCCCCAAAAGAGTAGAAAGGTGACTAAGGAAACAAGATATCCCAATGTCAACCTCTGGGCTATGTGTGTGCCTACCCAGGGATATGCATACACATATTGAGAAAGAGAGAGAGAGAGAGAAATAGAGAGACACAGAGAGAGGCTGTACATATGCATACATATGCTCCCAAATATTCAGAAGTCATAAATCAAACAACAAACTGTTTTAAAATGGTTTATATTCCTGATGAATGTACCTCCCTTGTGACACAGAAGGCCAAACTGTATATTATTTATCATGTTTTGAGTTTTCCAGAGATATGGCATTGGATGCAAAGGTTTGAGGGCAGCCGTAGCCTCCGACTTATCTTCTCTTTCCCCCATCATTGGCCCTATGGGCAATACGGGCAACCCCAACATACATATTCCACCATTTTCCCACAACTTCTCTGGGAGTTGTACACTATTTGCATGGTCCTCTCTTTTCATAATCATTGCTGTTAGAGCATTTATTTCTCTTATCTCATTTTACATTTTTGGTTTTCTATCTTTCTGTTTTGGTTTTTTTTTTCTACATAAAAACAATTCTTGAATAAATGAAAATATTTCTGCCACCCCTAAAAGTTATATGTATGCCCCCTTCCCTCACATATTCTTGTCTTTCTGGGAATCAAATTCAAAGCCTTATGTGTGGGAGGCAATACTCTACCACTGATTCTATTATTCTACTACTATTGCTTCCCCAGCCCAGCCCTTCTTGCTTTCCTCTTCTTTATTAAAATCTCACTTACCCTTTTACATTTATGCTTCTGTTTCTCTCAAGTTGTTTCAGGATCATTGGTCTGTTGCTATTCTTTTTTATAATTTTGGGATTATAATATAATTACTCCCTTCCATTCCCTTCCTCCAATCCATTTCATATTACCCTACCCCCTACTCTCCTTCAAACTTGTGATCTCTTTTCCCACTAATTCCTATTTCATACACATATCTTGTAGTGGTTTGGATTACAATGGCCTCCAGAGGCGCATATATTTGAATGCTTGGTCATGATGGTGTGGTGCGACTTGAGAAGGATTAGGAGGTGTGACTTGGCTGGAATGGGTGTGACCTTCTTGGAGAAAGTGTGTCACTGGAGGTAGGTTCTCAAGCCAGACCCTGTGTCTCTCTCTGCCTGCTGCCTTCACAACCAGATGTAGAACTCTCGAGCTACTTCTCCAGCTCCATACCTGCCTACAGCCGTGCTTCCCACCATGATGAAAATAGACTTCACTCTGAACTGTAAGCCAGCCCCAATTAAATGTTTTCCTTTATAAGAGTTGTGATCATAGTATCTCTTCACAGCACTGAAACACAAAGACAGAAGTATATGCATGTACATTCCTAAATATAAACTGCTCGTTTCATATAATGTCACTTGTATGTGTGTTTTCAGGCACTGGAGAGAATAATGGTGTGTTATTCCCTGGAGAAGAGTACCTCCCCTGTTCCCAGCTTTTTTCAGTTTCCCATAATTCTTTGTGTAGGGTTGATGTCTCAAGGGCTTATGCTGTAATTCATTTCAGGATAACTGAACCTCAGTATAATTTTACATGATGAATCCGTTGTTTTTGGGGTATGGTGTGATAGACTGATATTCTCAATCTTTGACATGGATGTGTATGTTCGAAGGACCCACGTTGTGAGGTATGAGCAACCTGTGTTTTGTGTTTAGCTCATAAGCTCTAGATAAAATGCAAGGAGCAACCCTACCTAGGTATGATGGGGTCTCAGCCTTCCATACCCAGAATATAAGCCTGTCAGAGGCCTGCTATAGATAAGCACATGATTCTTGGGCCAAGGATAGAGAATTTAAATCAACTCCTCCTGGAACACCCAACCCTCATTTCCTTGAGGACCTATTATTATTTGTTCCCAGAACCTAAACTATTATCCAACAATTTTATGTCTCCCACCTTATTTGTTTATTTTTTTACACAACATTGTTCTAAATTCATAAACTGTTCTGGTTATCTCTTGGCATCTCCATAGACAGAAGGAAGTGTCTGTCTCTATGTTGCTTCTATGTCTCTCCCACACGAGTACTTTGGATGTATAAGGCATAAATATGTTAGGAATAAAACCATTCAACAAGTAATATGTCCAAACTATTGCTGTTATTTAATATCACTTCCTGTGAAATAGAACGATATATTTTTGAGAAATCTACCTCAAAATCAGATGTATTCAAATGTAGTGATATGTAGAATAAAGCCTTTCTGTCCAGCTTTAAGTGAAATTTACAGTGAAGTCTTTGTGTCTGGCTTTGAGAGTAAATGTTTCAGCATGTCTGGGAAGAAGAGATCTTAATTTCAAAAATGCGTCCATAAGCCTGGCCTCAGGCAGTCTGTGGTGCATTTTCCTGATTGGTGGCCCATCCCACGGGGAGTGAGTGCTACCTCTGTGCTATCTCTGAGCTGGTGGTCTTGAGTTGTACCAGGCTGAACAAGCCGTGGGGAACAAACTAGTAAGCAGCATTTGTCCTGCCTCCAGGATCCTGCATTGAGTTCCCTACCTGACTTCTGATAGATGTTATGACCTGAGAGCTACCAGATAAAGGGAAGCCTTTTCTCCCCAAGTTGCTTTCAACCGTGTTTTATTATAGTGATAGAAACATAACAAAGATATCATTATGGACTTCTTTGTTGATTTGTATGCATAGAAAAATAGAGGGAAAATATCAATTGCAGAAGTTAAAAGGTCCATTTATCTTATGATGTGACTTTCTAATTACATAGAGAGGTTTATCAAGCTGCTCAGTCCTGGGGACAGACTATTTATGGAATGACGTGTACAACTAGTGGAACTTCAGTAGCAGAGGAGAGAATTGGACATCTTGGGTAAGACAATACATCTATCACCAATCTTGAGCTGACCTTAGTGTCTCTCAAGTACCAATGTTAAATTGTTTTTAAACCTGTTTATAACAGGAAACTAGCCACAGTTTTCACAGTTGGGAATATTTACACCATAGAATTCATTAGTTGCACGGATAAAGAGATGGCTATTTGGTAAGAGTGTTTGCTCTCTGGGGCTCGCTAACTGCCATGTGGGTGGCATCACGTTCAGTAAGAAGCCTTTTCTCAAGTGAATAGGAAAGAGAGTGATAGAGGACATTTGGTATCCTCTTCTTGTTTCAGCTTTCTCTCACACACCCCACATGTGTACTTATAACACACACACACACACACACACACACACACACACACACACATACACACCCCACTCACACAAATGTGCACTCAGATGCAAAGACACATAAAAAGGAAGAAAAGAAGACATCAATAACTGGAACAAATCAGAGTCATTGAATTTCTCTAAATCCATAAAGCCCACTTATTATTTACACCACTGTGTGGCAGTCCAGACAGAGGAAAGGGAAAGTAAGTCAATATTATCCTTCACATAGTGCTCAGAGGAAATACTCAGTCTGCATAAGAATGCCATGAAAGCTTGGGACAGCTCCTTGTTATAGTTTCAATCTGTACATTTGAGGATTTGCTTCTTAAAGTTGTATCAGATTATAAAAGGCTAATAGAGCCTTTATAATATATATATTTTTATTTATAATATAATCTAATACTCTGAAGTATTAGTAATACTTTTATAATCGAACATGCTGAAGATTTTATAATCTTAACATGCTGAAGATTTTTATAATTACTATTTCAAATTTTGGCGATAGTGTAGCATAAAGGTTAGCCACCTAACATTATAGTTCTTATAGTTCATAAGTTTTTTTGTGAATGCTGAGAGTATTTCCAAGGTACTTCCAATGAAGAAGCAAAGAAACAGAACATAAAGTTAATTACACATATCAGGGATGTAGTCAGCAACTTTGTAGAAATATGAGTCATCTTCTATGGGTTCAGACTGGGACGTGGAGCAGGGTGGCACTGATGGAAAGGCAGGTGAAGCAATAGGGAAAGCAGCCCGCCTAATAATTGTCCTGCTGGTGTATGGGTCAGAAAATGGGGAGATGCTCTTTAAGACTCATCCACAGGGTGCTGAGGTGGCACCCCAAGCTAGTCAGAGCAAAATCGCATTTAGCATGACCATAAAAATCACACGAGAAATAATGTAGACCTGTGCCTCAGTATTCTCACAGATTATATTAATCAAATAGACCCAGGAATCAAAAGCCAATGCTCAGAGAGAAGCTCCAGCCAATAACATAAGGAACTGGGGAAAGTCCCTAATATACACATCAGAACATCAAGAAAGATCTCAGACCTAAAGACCCAGAGATGGAGAACAGTTACCAAAGCAAGCTGCATGCATGAGATGTAGTGTGAATCACAGAGCTACACTCTGAGCATACCAAGCAAGTCCTGAGCAATGAACTAATCTTAGTCTAAAAGAAAAGTAACACACTGCTGTAAGGGACCAGAGCAAAGTGAGTGTGTGAAGATGTGGAAGTCATGTTTGGAGGAGTAGGAAGACATGGCTCTGGATTCCCTTCTGTGGGAAGCTGCAGCTGCTGGGTATTGTAGTGTCTGGCTGAAAGAAGTTTTTTATGTTAAACCGAAGGGGTTTTATTTGAGAAAATATGTACTTTACATTTCACAGAAAAGATTCTGTCAGGAATTCTGAGCCAAAACTCAGATGAGCTGTTTTGAGATTAGTATGTTATTGCTATATATTCATATATATGTATGAAGAAGTTTTATTAGTTAATTATAAGTAGTAGTCCTTCCTGAAGAGTTGTTTACTTATTTTACTTTTTGAGATTTTGTTAATTTTTCCTTTTATTAAAAACATTCTTCTTTCATAGATTATATCCCAATTGTATTTCACCTCCCTCTACTCCTCCCAGTTTCTCCCCTCCCCATGGCCCTTCCCCTCTAGATCCACTCCCTTTCAGTCTTTTATTAGAAAAGAACAGGCTTTGAAGAGGTAACAACCAAATACAACAAAATGAAACATAATAGGATAAAGCAAGAACCATCATATTAAAGTTGAACATGGCAACCCAACAGGAGGAAAAGGGTCCCAAGAGCAGACACAAGAATCAGAGACCCACTTGTTCTCACACACAGGAGTCCCATAAAAAATACTAATATGAAAGCTATAATATATACATAGAAGACCTGGTGTAGACCTTTGCCAGCCCTATGCTTGCTGTTCCAGTCTTTGTGAGTTCGCCTTGCTTAGTTGGCTTGGATGGCCTTGTTCTCCTCATGTTCTCCATCCCGTCTGACTCTTAATTCTTTCTGCCTCCTCTCCTGTGGGGTCCCCTGAGCTCTGAGGGAAGGGATTTGAATTTAGATTCTCTCTCCTGTTGATGTCTGCCTTTGGGTCTCTGCATCTGCTTCCATCTGCTGCTGGGAGAAGCGTCCCTGATGATGACTGAATGAGTAAACAGAATATCAACTGGCGTCGTCTTATTGATACTTTATTTTTAGACCAGTGGTCTTCGGTTTCACTCTAGGTCTCCAGGCCGTTTAGTTTCTGGTTCTTGGTTCCCCTAGCAGTGTCAGTATGGGTTTCCTCTCATGGAGGGGGCCTAAAGTCAAATTGAACAGTGGTTGGCTACTCCCACAAGTTCTGCACCACCATTGCCCTAGCATATTTTGCAGGCAGGACAGATTGTAGGTCAAAGGTTTTGCTGCTGGGATGGCATCCAGGCTTCTCTTTTGGTAGCCTGTGAAGCACCTTCCCACTCCATAGACAGCACAACATAGAGGTGAGAGCCTCCTCTCACCTTCTCCATGTTCAACGAGTGGTGTGGGTGTTGTTCTTGGCAATGGGTCCCACTATCAGTTTGCAGAGAGCAACTCATTGTCTTAGCAACAGCCTGTGTTGTTTGGGGATTTCCATGGGACTCCCTTGGCCAACAATTTAATTGAATGCAACTCAGTTCTACTACTGGTAGGTAACAAGAAATGTCCAGTTGAGACTCCTTAGGACCATTTGTAGGAGACCTCATTAGGGTTGTTATATATTTTAGAAAGTTTCCATTGTAGTAAGTTTCCATATCATCCTCAACTGCCCCTCAATTCTCATTGTCTCTCCCCAAATTCTCTTCCTCTATCTCACCTCTCCCTTCCCACTTGATACTACCCACCATCTCTTCCCCACCATCTCCCAAACCACCTGTGAAAATCTATTCTAAATCTCCCTCTCAGGGAGATTCCGTGTCCTCCCTTGGGTTCCTCTACACATAACCTCTCTGAGTCTACAGATTTTATGTTGATTATCATTTACTTAACAGCTAATATCCACCGATAAGTGAGGACATTCCATGTTTTTCTTTCTGGGTCTGGACTGCCTCACTCAAGATGATTTTTTTCTAGTTCCAACCACTTGCCTGCAAATTCTGTGATGGCATTTTTTAACAGCTGAGCAATATTTTATTGTGTAAATATGCCATACTTTATTTGTTTTTCTGTTGAGTGACATCTGTTTCTAGTTTCTGAATATTAGGAACAAAGCCACAATGAACATGACTCAACAAATGGCTGTGTGGTTAATTGGAGCATCCTTTGGGTATATGCCCAAGAGGTATATTAATTTCCAACTTTCTGAGGAACCATATTGATTTCTATAATGAATATACAGGTTTGCATTCACACCAGAAATGGAGGCATATTCCCTTTACTCCATGTCTTTCCCAGCATAGATGTCACTTGTGTTATTGATCCTAGCTATTCTGACAGGAGTAAGATGGAATCTCAAAGTAGTTTTTATTTTCATTTCCCTAATGGACAAGGATCTTGAACATTTCTTTAAGTGTTTCTCAGTCATTTGATGTTTCTCTGATGAGAATTCTCTGTTTAGATCTGTACCCCATTTTTAACTGGATTAATTGGGGTTTTGTATTTTGTTTATTGAGTTCTTTATATATTTTGGATATTAGACCTTTATTGGATGTAGAGTTGGTAAAAAAATCTTTTCCCATTTTGTAGACTGCCACTTTGTCTGATTAATAGTGTCCTTTGCCTAAGAGAAGCTTTTCAGTGTCATGAGGTCTCATGTATTAATTGTCGGTCTTGGTACCTGCACTATTGGTGTTCGGTTCAGAAGTCTTTTCCTATGCCAATGCATTCAAGGCCATCCCCTACTCTCTCTTCTATCAGGCTCAGTGTAACCAGTTTTATGTTGAGGTGTTTCATCCACTTCAACTTTGGCTTTGTGCAGGGCATAAAGTATGGACCTATCTGCATTCTTTGATAATCAGACATCGAGTTTAACTAACACCATGTATTGAAGATGCTGTCTTTTCTCCATTGTGTATTTCTGGTTTCTTTATCAAAAAGTCAGGTGTTCATATGTCTGTGGATTTATGTCTGGATCTTTGATTTGATTCCGTTGATCAATAGATATGTTTTTATGTCAATGCCATGTGATTTTACTAGAGCTCTGTAGCACACCTTTCAATCAGGAATGATGAGATCTCTAACAGTTCTTTGATTGTTCAGCATTGCTTTACCTATCCTGTTTTTTTTTCCATATGCAGTAGGGAAAGTCTGTGAAAAATTGTGCTAATATTTTGAAAGCAATTGCATTGAATCTGTAGATTGTTTTTCGTAGGATGGTCACTTTTACTATGTTAATCCTACTGGTCCATGAGCATGGGGCTCTTTCTATCTTCTGATATCTTCTTCATTTTTTCCCAAGGTTTGAGGATTTTATCATACAAGGCTTTCATACATTTGTTTAAAGTTACCTCCAAGATATTTTATATTATTTGAGGCTATTGTAGAAGGCGTTTTGTTGATTTCTTTCTTAGTCCATTTGCAATCTTTACATAAGAAGGCTACTGGTTTTTGTAGCCAAATGTGTAGCCAGCTACTTTGCTGAAAGTGTTTACTAGCTGTATGAGATCCCCAGTGGAATTTTTAGAATCACTTCTATATACTGGCATATCATCTACAAATAAAGATACTTTGACTACTTCCTTTCTAATTTATTTCACCTTGGTTTCCTTGAGTTGTCCTATTGATCTAGCTAAGACTTCAAGTTTATGTTGAATAAATATGGAAAGAATGAACAACCTTGTCTTGTTCCTGAGTTTAGTGGAATTGATATGAAATTCTCTCCATTTAATTTGATGTTGGCTATAGGCTTGCTGTAAATTACCTTTATTGTGTTTAGGTATGTCCCTTGTATCTCTAATCTCTCCAGAACCTTTATCATGAAGGAGTGTTGTTGAAGGCCTTTTCTGCATCTGATGAGATGATCACGTGGGCTTTTTTCTTTCAGTTTGTTGGTGGGATTACACTTATTGATTTTTTTTTTGGTTTTTCGAGATAGGGTTTTCTCTATATAACTTTGCAGCCTATCCTGGAACTCTCTCTGTAGACTTATTGATTTTCTTAAAGTGAACAATCCCTGCATCTCTTGGATGACGCCTACTTGATCATGGCAGATGATCTTTTTGGTGTGTTCTTGAGTTTGGTTTTCTAGTATTTTATTGAGTATTTTTGCATCTGTAGTTCATGAGGGAAACTGGTTTCTAATTTTCTTTGCTTGTTGAATCTTTATGTGGTTTGGGAATCAGAGTAACTGTGGCCTCATAAAATGAATTGGGAAATGACAATTCTGTTTACATTTTGTAGAATAATTTGGAGTATTGGCATTAGTTTTTCTTGGAAAGCCTGGTAAAATTTTGTGCTAAACCTGCCTGGCTCTGGGCTTTTTTTGATTGGGAGATTTTAATGACAAGTTCTATTTCCTTAGAGGTTATAAGTCTGTTTAAATTGTTTGTCTGATCTTGGTTTGACTTTAGTAAGTAGTACCTATAAGGAAAACTATACATTTCTTTTAGACTTTCCAATTTTGTGGATTACAAGTTTTTTTAAAGTGTGTCCTTATGATTCTCTGGATTTCTTTAGGATCTGTTGTTATATCCTCCTTTTCATTTGTGATTTTGGTAATTTGGATATCCTCTTTCTGCCTTTTAGGTAGTTTAGATTAGGCTTTCTCTATCCTCTTGATTTTCTCAAAGAGCTAATTCTTTGTTTCAGTGATTCTCTGTGTTGTTCTCTTTGCTTCTATTTCATTTATTTCAGCCCTGAGTTTCATTATTTTGTGCCATCTATTCCTATTGGGCATGTTTACTTTTTGTTCTACAGTTTTGTTCTAGAGTTACACTGCCCATATGTGATCTCTCCACTTATTAAATGTAGGCACTTAGTGCTATGAACATGACTCTTAGAACAGTTTACATTGTGTCCCACAAATTTGGGTATGCTGTGTCTTCATTTCCATTGATTTCTAGAAAGTCTTTAATTTCTTTTTTTCTGTCTTGACCCATTTTTCATTGAGCTGTTCAATGTTCATGAGTTTATAAGCTTTCTGTTGTTTCTGTTATTATTGATATTCGCCTTCCATCCATGGTGGTCTGGTAGGATGTAGGTTCTGTTGAGACTTGCTTTGTATGTCAGTATATGGTCAGTTTTGAAAAAAGTTTCATGAGGTACATAGAAGAAAGCATATTCTTTTGTGTTTGGGTAAAATTGTCTAGAAATATTTTTTAGGTTCATTTAGTTTATAATTTCTATTGGGTCCTCCATTTCTCTGTTTCGCTTTTGTCTGGATGACCTGTCCATTGGTGAGACTGAGGTACTGAAGTTTCTTTCCCACTATCAATGAGTGAGGGTCAATATGTGATTTAGCTATAGTAGTGTTTCACTTACAAACTTAGGTGCCATTTTATTTGGCACATAAATGGTAAGAATTGAAATGTCATCTTGGTGGATTTTTCCTTTTATGCATATGTAGTGTCTCTATTTCTTTTGCTTAGTTTTGGTTTGAAGTCTATTTTGTTAGATATCAAAATTGCTATGCTAGCTTGCTTTTTAGGTCTATTTGATTCCTGTTACTTTGTTGTCATTGTTATTAGTGTGTGTGTCTGTGTGTGTGTGTGTCTGTGTGTGTGTGTGTGTGTGAGAGAGAGAGAGAGAGAGAGAGAGAGAGATTGAGAGACTAAGTGTGTGCTTACCTTCTTTTCATTTTTCTGATGTGAGATTATTTATTCCCTGGGTTTTCATGTGTGTAGTTAATCTCCTTAGCTTGGAGTTTCCCTTCTTAGAATGCCTTCTATAGGTATGAATTTTTTATTAGATATATATTGTTTAAATTTGACTTTATCATGGAACACTTTATTTTCTCTATTTATGGTGATTGAAAGTTTTGCTGGGTTTGGTAGCCTAGGCTGGCATCTTTAGTCTCTTAAACTCTGTAGCATATCTGCCCATGTCCATCTAACTTTTAGAGTCCAGTACAACGTCATGTATAATTCTAGTAAACCTGCCTTTATATGTTATGTGGTCTTTTTCCCTTGTAACTTTTCTTAAACTTTTCTTTCATTTACATTTTTTTCTTGCACATGATGCATTTCAATCCCATTTATCTCCCTGTACCTTAGCATCTAACCTCTGCCCCTGTAACCTCCACCCAAAATAAAAAATAAATTTAAGAGATGAGAAAAAAAAACCTCATCATGAAAGCCATTTTACCTTTAGTCAACATATCTTTGCTTATATGTGTTCATTGCAAAGAGTCACTTGTTGCTTTCGAAGTCTCTGGTTTTTGCTACTCCACTGATACTGGGTCATTACTGGGACTCCTCTTGGATACCCTGTTATTGTCCTGTGTCATGGAGATCCTGAAACTGGTGTGCAGGAACCTGCCCTTTCATGTGCTCCTGTATATCACAGATGGGGTGGATGTTGGGCTGGGCCAATTCATAACCCTGGTTTTGGGCCTGGGTAGTTACAGTGTTGGTCAGCCCGCCAGCTCTCCCCATCCCCAGTCAGGGTGAGCGCTCCAGTGTTGCCCAAGCTAGTTCACGCTACGTAGCAAGGAACTAGGGGCAGGACCAGTTCTCCTACTTTCATGATCTCCAGGCTGCATCACCCACACCTACACCATCAGAGCCGGGTCTACTGTATTGCCCGGTTGAGATGCAGGGACCACTCTCCTGAGTGCTGCAACTGGTGAGGGGCAGGGACAGCTCTCCCCCTTTTGTGACTCCAGAGCCAGTTTTCCTGCCACAGGTAGCAAGGGGCTGGAGAGGGCATCTCTCCCTTGCCTACAACACCACATAGTAGATGAGGGGTGGTACCCGATTTTCCTGCTCCCACATTCTCAGAGCTGGCTCACCCAGACCCCTGTCAACAGGGTGAGTTCTACTGTGCTGCTCAGGTGAGAGGCAGGTCTCTTGCAACTTTCAGTATTCTTTCTTTGTTCTGTATGTTTAATATTTTGAATATTATGTTCTGAGATGACTTTCTTTTCTGGTCCAATCTATTGTTCTGTATGCTTCTTGTTTCTTTGTAAGCATCTCATTCTTTAGGTTAGGAAAATTTTCTTCTATGATTTTGTTGAAAACGTTTTATGGATCTTGACCTGGGTGTTTTCTCCTTCCTCTATTCCTATCATTCTTTGGTTTGGTCTTTCATAGTGTTCCAGATTTTCTTGATGTCTTGTATCAGGAGATTTTTGGATTTAACATTTTCTTTGACTAATGTATCTATTTCTTCTATCGTATCTTCAATGACTGAGATTCTCTCGTCCATCTCTTGTATTCTGTTGGTGAGGCATGTCTCTATAGCTCCTTTTCAAATTCCTAAATTTTTCAGTTCCAGAATTTCCTCAGTTTGTGTTTTCTTCATTGCTTCTATTTCAGTTTTCAGGTCTTGAACAGTTTAATTCATTTCCTTACACTAGTTGTTGGCATTTTCCTGGATTTCTTTAAGGGGCTTATTAGTTTCCACTTGAAGGACCTCTATCATCGTCGTAAAGGTGGGTTTAAGGTCTTTTCCTTATGCTTCAGCTATACTGGAGTGCCCAGGGCCTGCTGTGATAGGATAGCTGGGCTCTAGTGGAGACATACTGCTCTGACTGTTATTAATTGTTTTTCTGTTGGTGTCTCAACATCTGGCATTGTGTTGATAATACGCCTAGATACTGATTTCAGGATTTGTCTTCATTTGGTTGGGTGATCTGTGCCTTGGTTTCTGCTTCCTCTCTGGATGTCTGGAACTATAGTGCACATGTGTTGACAGCTTTCCTGGCCCCATTCAGCTGGTGTATTCCCAGTGACGGCCTGCTGATGTTGGAGGCTGGGATACTGGCATGTCTTACTGGCATGTCTTAAGTATCATGGGATACTTACTGGGGGACAATAAGTTGGAGAATACCTTTGGAATGCATTGGAGATGGCCCCGGAGAGGTAAAAGAGGCAGGGTCAGAGAGGACATGGACCACAGCAGGTTTCCTGCCGCAGAGCTGGGGATGAGACTGGAGAGGTGTCCATCCACTGCCAGCCTTCTTGTTTCCCTGACTCACTGGCCGAAGTCTTACTTGGATGGCAAAAGTTTTGTAATCTGTAGGAAGGTCCCAGATTCTAGCCTCTAATACTTCGTATCTGAATGCTAGTATGCCGTGAGTACACCCACACCTGATATTCCTAGATATTCCTAAAGGAACATTCACCACAACAAATAAAATGCTACTCCTGCTCTAAAATACTTCCAGGAAGCCAATAACAATTTGTCTTTGTTAGAAAAGCAAACTGACTCAGAAGGGTTTGGTTGTGTATCCAGAACACATAGTAATGGGGAAAATAAAACCAGAATTAAGTCCCCATTTCAAATGAATACCTTTGAAGTCATACCATTCTCTTACCCCAGTGTTAAGAACAGTAAGAGAACACTATGCCTCCGTTTTTGATTCTCCCCCCCCCCCGCCCCTGCCACTCCACACACATCTTGTTCTTTGGTCTGTTTTTCTCCTGGAGGCACACTGGATATCCTTGATGAAAAATGGGGTTTTGATGATATTATTTTCTGTTCCACAAAGGCACATATTTTAATATCCCTGAACTTCCGAATAATGAAACTAAAAGCTCATAATTTTCCTTCCTTGACCGCTATACAGACAGAAAGACATCACTACAGTGGAGGTGACAGATGATTTCCTTAGTTCAACATATTATGGAGCACCCATTTTATAAGTCTCTCTGCCAGGTACTAGAGTTATAAATGCTTCTAATGTATTTCCTACTCTCAGGGGAGTTTGAGATGCCAACAGAGACACTTAGAAAAGACATTACTGGGTTAGAGTTGTAGTTTGGTAAAAAGAGACTGCCTGGCATACACATCCACAAGACCCTGAATTCAATTCCTAACACTAACGAAAGAGGTAACTATAACACACATTAGCAAGTGCAGTAATAGTAGTACACACATATGGTAAACTGTAATACACTTTAACTAATATACATGCTTGCCCATAGGAAGGCTAGCTTACTCAACCCTAAAATGATTTCCTAATTAAGTATGGAAATAATTAATTACTAAACAGTTATAATTCCTTTGGATGGAAAGTGGGTCAAGTTGTTTTTTGCTTGTTACATATTTATTTATCTTGTGTTTGTGCACATGTGTGTCCATGTGTACATGCATGCAGACATTAGAGAAGCCAATTTTCTTCCTCTACCATGTGGGTCCTGGGACTTGACCCCACATGCCAGGCTTTGCAATGAGACCACTACCACTGAGCAATCTTGCCAGTCCCCATTACATACACACCTGGAGGCAAACATCCATACTCACAAAATAATAAAACTAATCAACCTAAAAATTTTGAAAACACAAATATTAATTAAATACAAACACAATTTATTAGTAAATTAATAAATGTGAAAATTTTTACCCAAGACAATCAGACGAATCAAATGGGATTATGAGGCCTTCAGTGTGTCACAGAAGAACATGCAGTTTTTGATGATACAGCACAGCAATGCTGTGACATTACTTTTTTCCATGCCCGATGGGAATGTACCACCCACACCTGGAAATAAGAGGCAGACCCGAGCCTCGGTGCAAGCTTGGATATATGAGGCTGGTGATGAGTGATAAAAAAAAAAAGAGAGAAGGCAGGACAGGCCCAGGTTTGCTAAGAACTAGAATAAAGGCCACTTGCTTCAATAACAACGTGGCAGTTAATGGGCAGAAATTGGGAAATGTTATCATCCTTCCTACCCATTTTTCTTCCACATCTACACCTTACATAAATTCATCATAATTGAGCTTGTAGCTAAAACAATGCTAATCCCTTTTCCATTACTTTATCTTTCCACATTTATTTTTGTACCGAACACCATGTTGCTTATTACTTAGCCACACCCACTTGTCTTCTCAGAATTGTTTTTAAAGTGGTGGGGACTATGTTCAACCAGTCAGAATCAAATTAGGAGTGTAAAAAGTGTTGTTAGCAATTCATCCTGCCGTATTGCAACCTAATCACAGTCATTATTTTCAGAGCAATGGTCATTCAACATGTAACAGTCTAACTGGCTTAACTCCTATCAAAGAAATTTTTAAGACTTTTTTTTTTGAGGTCAGCAACTCTTGCATTTCAATTATTAAGGCAAAATGTGAGTAAAGTTCAAGACAACAGTAACTAAGGAAGTGAGCAAGCAAAGTTCAGAGTTACGAGGGTAGCTAAGGAAACCTCTAGGTTCTTACAAACTGCAGATTCTTGGCCATAAACTATGTCATTGCTACAGATGCTCTGCAGACCTCCATCCTGTGTGATGACCTCTTTCTGTGCAGCTCAGCAAAAGATGAAGCTGGGATATGGTGCAAGGGTGGGAAGGCAGTCTCCAATTAAAAATATATTCCAGCTCCCTCCCGATCAGGAGTTCACTGGAAAACATGTTTTCAATGTAAACATTCACTGGAATAATAGAAAAATACATTGTGGAATGGCATTCTGGCTTTCATGAGTCTGAAAAACAAAACAAAACCAGAACACTTCCAGAAAGTGTTCTGGCATGCTCCTTTAATAACCGAATCCTGTTTATGAGAAGTTATTTAGATACAGCCTGCTGCCTACAGAGTGTGAAAGGAGTACAGAGGTATCAACTAACACATCCAATGCAACACCATTGGCCAAATATATCCTAATATTACAATGATGCCTCTATGGATAAATTTAATGTCACTTATTTCAATGCAAATGAAGACAATGTAGCACATTCAGGCTCAGCATGACTCTTTTGAGTAAGAACTCTGCAAGAGGAAGGTCTCCATAAGCTTGGCCCTCTTTAGACACCTTAACAAAACACCATTCTTAAAAGTGCTTCAAATGGATGCTTGATCCATATCCAATGTAAGACTGAGTGGTAATTTAGTATCCTTGCAATATCTATTCATTTAAAATGATTTATCATCATTATTATTATTTAGCTATGTGCATGTGTGTCTGTGTGGTTATGTGCATAAAATTGTAGTTACTAGCAGAGACTAGATGAGAGTGTTGGGTACCTTGGAGCTTGGGTTATATACAGGTAGCTGTACGCCCCACTAACGTGGGTGCTGGGAACTGAGCCTGCATGCCTTGTAAGATGAAGCCAACATGCTCTTGACTACTAAGCCTTTTCTCCATTCCTAAATATGCATTCTTAATCTTTGTCCAGAACTTTTCTGGAGAAGTCTAAGTCTGCTTGGGAAGGAATCAGGAAGGATGGCCTGAGACAGTAGTTCTTGTCTTTCTCTAGCAGATCACACCTTAGCCCCACCCCCACCCCCTGAAAGCAGATTAGAGACCAGCTGTGACCTGAGCATGTTCACCTTGGGGGACTATCACAATGTTTGTCTAGTTTTGTCATAACTGTCATGAGCAAGATTTCTGGCAATCACACTTCACAAGTAACTTGCCAGCTGCACCCATGATGGATTATGGTTCCACAAGCAACCAGTTTCAAATACTTATGACAAAAACATTTATCTGTGCGGAGTGTGCAAGAGATGCTCAGCTTTCTCAGTGCCTTGGTGAATTGGAACCACTCCATGAAATAGCCTCTCCCTTCATCAGTAACCAACATAGAATCGCTCAGAGGTGGCTGGGCGGGGGTGGTACACACCTTTAATCCCAGGACTTGGGAGGCAGAGACAGGCAGATCTCTGTGAGTTTGAGAGCAGCCTGATCTCCAAGAGCTAGTTCCAGGACAGGTTCCAAAGCTACAGAGAAACCCTGTCTCGAAAAACAAAACAAAAAAAGAGAAAGAATTAGGCATACAAATGCTTTAAACATACAAAAATATACATAATTTCTGTTCATAGAAAATTAAAATAAAATCAGAAGTTCTAGACAAATACGCTGTATAATTTCCAAAGAGCTGACACAAATAGATGTACTTTATAGAAAAACATCTCAAATATATCACTGCAAAGCAGGGACAGCATGGTAGATATTAAAGATGAACAAATATGAAGGCCAATGCTTCCCACACACTAACCTACTGTCCACTGTTATTACTGGGGAACATGATTTACCTCAAAGAAAAGAGTGATAGCAAAATTATTATTGTCTTTTTTACTCTAGTCTTTATCCACAAAACACACATCAGGTCCATTGATAAATAGAAAAGTAATTTTTTTTTTCAGGGACGTCCTAATCATGACTTCTGAGAATTTCTAGAGAATTGAGGAGAAAAAGTATTTCAGTCTGAAAGAACATATAATATCCAATGAAAGCACCTTGAGGAAAATAACTGGAGTATGATCTTCCAGGCTGAGAGTATGCTTTGGAAGAAAATGTATATACAGCTTGCCATGGTTTGGAGAAGAAAAAAAGCATACCCAAGGAAGAAGAGAGGCCAAGATAATTTATTTCTCCAAGTTCCTCTGACATTTCAATTATTTTAAGCCTTCTTATATTAATTATTAATATATCTCCCTATGGTAACAAACACCTTCAAAGATATGAACTAGCACTCACACAATAAACATTTTGATGTGCAGAGCATGAACCCTGGTTCTTTGATGGGGTGTTCTACAAATATAAACTTGGAGTCTTCTAGTGACATCTCTATAATACCATGAAAGTTTGTTTATAAAACCTATTGTCTTTTCATGCATACACAGTTTTAAGAGAGTATTTTGTTTAAGATAATACAAAGAATGACAATTAGGAAATAAGATATAATAGAGAACCCAGAAATAAACACACACACACACACACACACACACACACACACACGTATGTATGTATATGTCTCCCCTGCTCAGTCACTTTCTCTCTTCTCGCTCTCTTTGTGGTGACTGATGATAAATTAGACTTAAACAACAGTATAGAAATTAGTCTCTTATGGGCCTGATCCTTGCCTGGACAGCACAGCAGAGCTGACGTAGTTGGCAGAGGTGCGGGGGAGGAGGGAGAGTGGGATAGCTGGCCACAGGTATCTAGTCTGCCTTGTGGTGGTGAGGAGGAGAGAAAGATGCCCTCCCCTCTTGTCCCTGCCGCCTGTAGTGGACGAGGGAGCTGACTCTCCCCCTTACCAGCTGTAACACTCGGGAAAGTGGGCCCTGCACCACGCAGGGGCAGCACAGTAGAGCTAACCCTATTGACAAGAATAAGGGTGAACCCGCCCTGAGATCGTGAGTTTAGGAGATTTGGCCCCGCCACTCATCCCCCTCGCCGCCCTGTGGCCGATCGGAGAACTGACTCTGAGGTCTTAAGAGCAGCGGAGCCGTCCCTGCCCCTTCTCACCACCTGCAGCACTTGGGATAGTGGTCCCTTCACCTCTCCTGGGCAACACACTAGAGCTGGCCATAATGGTGTAGGTGTGGGAAAGCCAGTCCTGAGGGCATGAAACCAGAACTAGCTCCTCCACTTGCTCATTGCTGCAAAGGGTGCACTAGCCGGGGCAACACTGGAGAGCTCATCCTGGTGGTCGATACAGGGGAGAGCTGGCAGGCTGACTACCCAGGCCCAGAACCAGGGTTATGAGTTGGCCCACCCCAACAGCCATCTCGGCTGCAATTTCCTGGAACAATGAAAGGACAGGTCCTGCAGATCTAAAGCTGCAGGATCTCCATGACACAGGGCAGCGACAGGATAGCCTCTTGGAGTCCCAGTGAGGGCCCAGCATCAACAGCTAGGGTAGCAGAAACAAGATGCCTTGAGGCAGACTAATGACTCTCTTCAGTGAACACTCGCAAGTAAAGATGTATGGACAAAAAGGTTTACAGTGTGATTCACTGTGTCACACTATGGCTCCCATGATGAAAATTTTCTTTTCTCTTTGCTTAAATTTTATTTTATTTTGGGCGGAGGGTAGATGAAGGGATGGGGAAAGGAATGAGATTGAGATGCATGATGTGAAAGACACAATGAATAAATAAAAAGAAAGTTAAAAAGAAAATTAGTCTTTTAAATAGTTAGTGGTGACATAACTGGATAGCTCTACAGGAAAAAAAAACATGGAAGTCATTACTCAGTATCATAGAAATATAATTCCTAGGTCTACATGTGGAACATAAAATAATAATGGTTTGGGGGGTAACAGACAAAAGTTTTGAATCCTGCTTAAGAAGGCCTTCCATAGACTTGTATGTATCTAGCAACAAGAAAAGGAATATTCAACTGTATTAAAATTATGGCTGTTGCCTCCCTATATTAACCATCCCTGAACTACTACTTACTCTTTGTGTGCATTTTTTAAAGCAAATTGATGGGACTCAAACACCTTCCAATTTCAAGGCTGGGGATCAAACCCAGGGCCTTGTGCCTGCCAGGCAAGTGCTCTACCACTGAGTTCCATCCCCAGCTCCTCAAGCATTTTCTTGATTTGGAGCTACTGTTTTAGTGAATTTTGTCACAAGATGATTCTCAAAACTCATTACCTCTTAAACCTAAATCTTTGCTCATGTTGAGAACCTCATCTTCCCACTCCTCTCATTCATCCAATCAGAATCCTTCTTTGTGATTTCCCTCCGAGAAATCTACCCCTGTTCCACAGAGAGGTGAATGTCTTTCTCTTCTCTGTTCACGCTACACAGTGTGACATCTAGCCATATTGTGTTAGAGAGACAGGGAGGTTCATGTGTGCTGTGTTCCTGGACTAGTAAGTGGCCAAGACTCTTACTCATCTGTACCTAAAACACTGAACACAATTTCTAGAATAATTGTCAGATGACAGGCATCCAATTCAGCTAACCCAGTCCCTCCCTTCTTTCCACATTCTTTCCAAATATATCACAACCTACTTTTTGATTGACATAGTACAATCAATGCAATTTCTAGAATCCCTTTTGTCTCTTGAAGTTCTTTACAAAATGACTTTTCCTTGGACCCTTTAATCATCTACTTAGGAAAAATTCAAGAAATACAGCAGCAATGGTGGATCAGATGGTTATTAACCTTGTATTTACAAAAAGGTCAGCTATGTATTCGCATCTGATTTTCAGTTTTTCAATTATGTTGGCACAACTAACTGAATAAATAAAAGATTTGAGACTGTGGAATGATTATATAATATTTAACAAGAATCTAGAGAGCAACACTATGCCACATTCATACAAACAGGACATGGCTGTAAGATGGTGACTGCCAGAGTTTGACATTTTATTGGTATGTAGAAGCTAATTAAACTGATTTCATTATAAACATGCCAATTTGGGTCTATGTACTTGCCTCTAACAGAAAAAGTGTCAAATACGAAGTTTGATCTTAAATGAAGGCCTCCAGTGACATTTGCTTTTCTGATCTGCATAGCCAAGTTAAGGTTTATATAGTTCTTTATTAAAGCCAAAAGAAATATAGGCTTGAGTCAAAATGGCTTTTATGACTCCCACATGAGGAGCCTGGCTGAGTTCATTAAGGCGAGGCAGATCCCAGGGGCACTGCTGTTAAATATGGAAAACTATTTCCTTATCCAGAGCCAGGCTTTGACAACAATAAGATTACACTGGGCATCACAAAGAGAAGAGCAGGGTTCAAACATCTTCAGGTAGAAACAGCTATCCATAACTCTACCATTTTTAAGACCTCATGTCTGTTTGCACATAGACAACTGAGAAATAAGAGCAAAGTAGTAGTGAACTAAGATGATTTTGCAATTTTAGGAAACGCATCAAATAATATAAATCCCAGAAAATGAAGAGAGACACAAGATAAATAAAGGCCCAAAGAAAGTTTCAGGAAAAAGCCAGGAATGTTTTTTTATTGGGGGGGGTTGTAACCACTGGGCCCTGGCTGGGAGTCAACTTGGCACTAACAGTCAACTGTAGGAGGGATTCTCTTAGTTGAGAGAGGAGTGCTATGTGAGAGAACATGTGAGCTATGGGCGCCTTTGATCTCCCAAAGGGAAAAATGCGCAAATCTTCACCCCACTTAGCAAAAGGAGACTGTTCAGGTCACCACAAGTGCTGTCTTAGAGAAAACTGTACCCGAATTCTGATCTCAATCTAAGAAGACAAGGACAGTGTGCAGCACTTCAACCCTCATGAGCATCACAGGAAGTCAATGCCTGTCCTCCCCTGGAGAGACAGTTGCTAGTGTTATAGTTGACTTTTTTCACATACAAATACGGAAAATGAAATTCTAAACATTCTCTTCAGCAGAAGTGTGTGACACACACGTTGAATGTGACATTTGGGTTCAGAGATCCAGAATTGATTGGATCCTCAAGGTTATGCTAGAAAGCTTCCACACGAAACTTCTTGATTGACACATTTTTTAATTGATTTCTTATGAGGTGCACGTATAGGTTTATTAAGGTTGAAAAAATTTAAATATTGTTGTACAGCAACTCTTCACTGATTCTTGAATGGGGAAATGAGGAGACATTTCAGCACTGCCTGAAAGCCTGGGACCTGTTTCTATGCTACTTTTACCAACTGTTTCATAATTTATGCCTCACGGTGCCAAGAACCACCATTGTCTACTTTTTCGGCATTATTGAACATTCCTGTCTCCATTTACAAACTCTATTATTTTCAGGATATTATGCAAAGTGCTAAGCTTTCCAAAATCTGATACTTTTATCTAAATTTTATTGTTTATTCATTCTTTGAAAGTTTTAGGAGATCTTGTCTGTTTCCCACATGGAAACAATGCTTTTGCATCCTCCCCGCTTTCCTTCGCACCTCCTCTCACTTCTCCCAGTCCTCCCCGTGCACCTCTCGGAACTTCATTTCCTCTTCTTTTATCTTGATAACACACTGAGTGAAGTTAGTGCTGTCCATGTGCTCAGGGAGATAAGGCCTTCCACTGGAATATATGCAGCCTTTGCGAGGCTCCTCCCATCACCCATCAACTGCCAAAAGCTCCTCAGCTAGGGATAAGGCCTTGTGAGCCATTCCCAATACATGTTAGAATGTTGACAGGCTTGACCCTGAATAGGTCTTGTTCAGGCAACCACAGCTGCTGTGAGGTCATGGGTATAATGGTTCCATAGAAGATTTGGTTTTGCAACAGTCCTCCCTACCCTCTGGCTCTTACAGTCTTTCTCCTCCTCTTCTGGAATCCTCCCTAAAGCTTGTAAGTATGGTGATGTAAATGTTACTTCTGGTTGAACATTCTACAGTGACTTATTCTCTTCAGCTTGTTAGTCAAAAAAAATGAGAAGAGGAAGAAGAAAGAAAGAAGGAAAAAAGGAAGAAAAGAAAGAGAGAGAGAGAGAGAAAGAAAGAAAGAAAGAAAGAAAGAAAGAAAGAAAGAAAGAAAGAAAGAAGAAAGAAAGGAGAAAACCCAAATCTTTGAGCTGTCTAGGTTGCTTTTCTTTGTGAATATGCTAGCTCATAAGAAAACACCAGTTCTGAATTTAACATAACATTCCTACACAAATAATCATGAAAAACATCAGAGTTGGGCTGTGGCCTGTAGTGAAGAATAGTACAGCCATGTAAAGAAGTGTTTTGCTATTATTGCGTCTGATAGGATAGCATTTGTAGTCTAGATCAAGGTAAGATTAGTAGAGAATTATGCCCCTATGGTTTCCATTAACTAAAAGCTATTTCATAAATGTTAATAATTGGCAGCAATAAAAAGTCTATCAATTTGTGGGAGTATAGCTAAGTGCATTATATTCAGGTAAGGAAATATTATTCATAAATAAAAAGACTATATATATATAAGAAACCTAAAGGTACATTGTTAAGTGAAAAAGCCAGCTTGAAAGAACTTTGTATGACTCCTTACTCTACAGTATTCTGGAAAAGTGTATGCTCTGTTCTTCTGTAAGTACATAAGTGCAAAATATGGAAAAATTTGGTGAGCATGTTCTTTATTAATTGGTATACCATAAATGAGCAAAGTGTGAAACAATATATTCCATAAGTACTGATTATAGAGCTTCGGAAAGTTGATTGTTTTACTGATCATCAACAAAAGAAATAGCAAGCTCTGTCTTTGTGCAACTTATGTTCTAATTAAGGGAGATGGGCAATAAAAACATTATAAGTGAAGTTTAAAATGTTAGGGAAGCATAAACATCGCAGGAAAAATAAGATTGAGAGATCATTATTATCCAAGTCCTCCAAATACTAGATTAGAAATAACATGGCAGGTGGTGAGTTCTGTACAAGAACTAGTCTGCAATAGATACTTGGGAAGCCAAAGGATAGTGATGAGAAGTGAGGTTGCAGAAGGAGGGGCCAGGCCATGTGAGCTGACGGTAAAAGTAGGAACTCTGTTTCTTTCAACACTACAATAAGCAGTGGAGATTCTATTAGTCTTTTGCAAAGACAATTATCAGGAGGAAGGCGAGAGGGAGTATGGCAAGACAAGAACTAACAGTGCACGGGATCCTGATCTTAGAAGACAATGACAGACAGATAGCGGGGATGGAAATGCAGTATCTTGAAGACCTTATGTCAGGAAGATGACTGATGTCAGACTTCAGCAATGAGGTGAACTGGTGGAGACAGAAGAGTCTGTGTCTTTTTGTGGGACCTTTATGACATCAATAAGTAGGAGACAGGGCGGGTAGACTAGAGATCTAGAGATCAGGTGTCAGTATACAGCATCAGCATATGTGTATTCAACAAAGCATGCATTTCCATGTGCAGAGACTGCTTTATTGATGTTACAGTTGTCTACAAGCAGAAGCTGAAGGTGTAGCAGAATGGCAAGAGGGCAAGGCCGCATCATGAACATCTCCACTGGAGCTGCTTCCACCAGTTCACTGAGGTTTGTTCAGTCCCAGCTCCCTCTTGTACAAGTCAGGATCATGATACCCACGAAGGATCTTATCAGATTAGAAAGAGGAACGTCTAACTGCTACAGCACCCTGGTATTTTTGAAGCAAGATTATTCAAGTCTGTGCCTTGGCCTCTCTGTTTGTTCCTCACTATTCCATGTAATTTTATAATTTATTATTCTAGTAATATTTTTAGAAGCAGAAAATTTTCTCCAATATGCATGTTCCCAGTATACCTATTGGCTTTCCAAATTGTTAGCTGATTTTTGCACTATTATCTGCTCTAGAACTTTTAAAATAGTGACTATAGAAATGTAGTAGATTGAAGAACACGTCACATTTTCATTGTTCAAGGCTCTATCTAAACTGCGTATGTCAGTCTTCTACTACCTTTAGTTAGGGAGCGACCAATCAGCCTAGCTCGTCATACTGTCAATTGGAAGTCACTCCATTTTTCACTTTGCTGTCCTAGGCAGCTGAGTCAGGGAATGTGGGCAAGACTGGTTTTTCTTAGGCTGGAGAATTTGAAACACAGTTTGGGCAGATGACAAGAAAGGGAAAGGTAGAATAGTGATGGGTCTTCTTCCAGCAATAGAACATTTTACGCAATCACACTTGTGCCAAGAAAAGTCAGGAACTAGAAAAATGAATCTGACTAATGCAAAAACCCACCATTATGTGGACAAAAAGAAGGGAGAAGCCAAAGAGAAAGCTTGTTAGCTTAGTAGGACTCGAGTTTGTTATTTCAGTGAGATAATCACTTTGATTGCCCAGCTTGGAATAGACCAAAAGAAGAAATAGTTAAATAACATGGAAGAAAGCTTGTTAGGGCACAAGAATATTTTGACTAGAATTAAAGGAAAGAATAAGTGTCTCTATCAGATAGCAATGCACACTATAAAGCACCATGTTTAAGAAAAGAAATGTAGATGAAAATTTTAAAATCATATATGATTGAAACAGGATAAAGAGCCCTAACTTGAGGGATTAAAGAAATATTTGGAAAATGTCAAAAGTTTAATAAAAGATTATTGGGTTGCTTACATAGTAACAACTTACATAGTGTTGTAGTGAAAATATACAACTATTTAAAAATATTCAATTATATCCAACAATTCTTAGATGAAGCATCAGTGATGGTAAGAAATTGTTAAAGCCTTAAAGCAATATAATATTATAAATTCTAACAAAATAGAAATTAGAGAAAGATGAGAGTTTCACTTACAAAAAAAATCTAAGTAAAACTAGAATTACAATAAAACTGCTAGGGAAAATTGGATAACACCAAAATATGGTTTTAAAAGAACAGCCCCGGAGAAAAATATAAATGTAAAATATTCATTTTTTTGACACTGCAATCCCTAAAAATTTATCTTAGGAAACAGTAGACAAGTAAAGAACTAGGTCTGTGGAAATAATTTTAAGATGATAATTATGAAAGTAAATTAAAAACCAAAGGTTAAGGAAATCTGGGCAGAGTAGCTTGGTGTCATCTTTATAGCTGCTAACTTGCTTATTTGGAATGCTAATCAGTAATATACAGTCTTTGATGTGTTACTCTAAGGTTAATGTTATCCAGGTACACTGAAAAGGCAAGTATTCCTTTTGTTAACTAGACATGTATTTTCTTCTAAAATTCTGTGCAAGAGTTTAAGGTGTGGCTGTATAGTCCAAGCAAGTTTGAGAAAATGAAGCAGAGGATGGGTGAGGAATGCAGCACAACATGGTTTCCCAGTTTCTTTGGGGCAGGAATAGTAAGGCATCCGGGCTAAAGGCACAGGCTGACACTTTTCTAGGTTGGTTCTGATGACCAAAGATCATTTCCTTATCCAGCTAGCACTAAAGTAAGTTGGTGTTACTCACAGGGAAAGGTTTGCTCAGATGGCTGACTTAATTACCGCAGATGTGTCACCTCTTTTATGTGTCGTTCCCCTAGTAACTACGGGCCACCATCATTTTCCCAGGCAATCATAATTCAGAACAGTCCACCCTAATCTTCTTAATATTCATAAAGTTGTTTGATGTTTGTTTCAACTCCTTGGATCTTCTCAGAATATGGAGTCAAAGAGTAGCATTCACAAAAACCAACTCTCTGGGTTTTCTTCTATGATACCAGGCTAAGCAAGATTTCCCTTTGCTTGTCTTTCTCCCTGGTCTTCATGATGCTCTATTAATGACTCATCAGAGACAGTACAAATGAGAAAAAAAACTAGCTGCAAGAGGAAGGGCCGGGAAGGAAGGCAAGATGTCTGTCAGTACAGAATGGGCATGAGAGGGGAAAGGATACAAAGGTGAGGGACACTCTGGGAGGTGACAGAGATTTCAAACAAGATTTAGAGCACTGGGGAATCGGAGACTGTAGGAAAGGATCTCAGAGAAGAGCTGTTCTGGAGCTGAATCTGGTAAGGCTAAGTGTTCCCAGCGCGCACACACAAATGATGGCTGTGGGTAGAGATATGCATGCTAATTAATTTGGTTGTGGTAATTAGTACACAGTGGATATCAACTAAACACATCATGTACTTAGACTAGAATGCTTTTCAAACTAGTGTTTCTTTGATTTATCATCTATTCCTACTGTAAAAGAAGACACACATGCCAAGGAACTGAGAAGTCCTCACCCCTCCTCTTCAGAGAGGTGACTATTGTATATTCCAGAGATGATGTGTTTGGACAGTGTTTGGCACATTCCATACCTCTCATCCCAGCAAGAGAAAATACCAGAGCAGCAGGACCAGGTGGAATAGTTAAGGCACCTTAGACATGAAGTTCTCTGTAGGGTGTCAGTGCCATGGAAGGAACATGGACCATCACCTTCAATGTCAGAGCCACATGATAAAAAGAGGCCAACAGGGCTATAATTCCACAGAGAAACTGTGCTTTATGCCAAGTCCTTCATGGGACAGAAAAAATGAAAGGTAGATTTTTTAAAAAGATGCTCAGAGTTTCAATATTTCCTTTCTCCATGGATAATATTTAAAATTTTGATCAACTTGGTAGGGCCAAGTAGTCAAACATGAATTAACATTGGATTAACTCTGGGAAACAGAAAGGGGGTGATATGTGACAATGTAATTGAGAAGGGGATGTGTTTAAAATAGAGTCCATTTCACAACTACTTGAAACTATTCCAATGGTTTTAATAAAACATGACCAAGGCACCTGCCACGGTCAGTCTTGGTCCTTCCTCATATGTTCTTTCTCCTGTATCTGTGCCTCCTCCTCCTCTTCTACTTCACCACTCCCCTTCTCCTTCTCGTCCTCCTCATTCCTCTTCTCCTTCTTCTTCCGGTTCTCTTCTTCCTTCTCTCCTTTCTTTTTATTGCTGCTAGTGATCTTTCTTTGTAATCTCTAGCCAGAGAGAATTTCCTCTTACTCTATTCATTAGTCAATTCAAATGTTTAATGTCCTGGATGTATGTGTGAGATTGTGCCTGGGATTCTACAGGTAGACTTACTAAACAAATAAAAATTAAATCAAGATTAAAGTAATGCAGCATTCAAGGGCTCTGGATGGTGCCTGAAATTGGGGAAGGAAGCACAAAGATAAATACCATCACCATCACACTGCTTTTAAGCTTCCTATACTGCAATTGTGACGATTGGTTTGACTCCTCTGCTTCAATCCTGTTTCTGATTTATAAACACATTCCTGATTTTGAAATTAACTTATTTTGTGTGAAGACAGGTTCTTGGTCCTTTGGATCATTCACACTTTCAATAAACAGAAATAGTATGTCCTACTCTTCAAGATGATTTTGGCACACCACTTAGTGGATCTTGTCTCTACCTATCTTTTTCTTTAATTTTAATTTTTTCTTATTTTAAATTTTATGCATATGATTGTTATGTATATATTATTATACATTATATATATTATGTACATATCTGTGTACACATTTATGTATGATGTCCTTGGGAGGCCAGAAGATGGTATCAGACTTCCCAGAATGGAAGTTACAGATGACTGTGGCCTGATATGGATGACTGTGAGTCCTGGAAATCCTAGGTTTTCTGGAAGAGCAGCCAGTCCCCTGACTGTTGTAGGAGGCCATTTGTTTGTTTCCCGGCCACACAGCAGCTCAGACCTGAAATAACCACACAGAAACTCTATTAGTTAAATCACTGCATGGCCCATTTGCTCTAGATTCTTATTGGCTAATTTTTATATCTTAATTTAACCCATTTCTATTAATCTGTGTATCGCTGTGTGGCTGTGGCTTACTGGCAAAGTTACATCAGGCATCTGTCTCTGGCTGCGCTACATGGCTTCTCCTCACTCTGCGCCTTCTTCCTACGAGCATTCAGTTTAGTTTTCCCCACCTAACTCTGTTCTTCCCTGCTCTGCTATAGGCTCAAAGCAGTTTCTCACAGCATACAGAGGGGAATCCCACATCATCTGACCTTTTTTATTAACTCAGTATCATTCCCTCATAAGGTCAATCACAGGTGTGTATCAGAAGCAAACCTAAAATTTAATGATAAAATTGCCATTTAGTCATTTTAAGCATAACAACACAATTCACAAATACTTGAATATTCAATACTATAATAATCCATAGAGAAAGAACATATTAGGATCACCTCACCAAATAAAGAGACTTAAAGAGCTGAATCTACATGAAGGAATTGCATATTTAATAAAACTTTAGTTGTTCCAAATTCAGAGGACTCTCTACATTTAAGAGTGAAAGAAAATATCAAGCTAACAAATAAAAGAGGACAGAAAATGGGTCACTGAACTAAAAACGAAGCAGGTCTAGATCCTCTAGTTCAGATTTATTTTATAAATGATGGTTTGAATCTGCATCCAGGCAGCAATGAAGAGAAAACAGATAATCAATGCAGATAGTGCACACATAGGAAAGCTATTCTTCCCATTTCTGGTCTTCATAGTGACAGCCAGGAAGCAAAAGTTGGTGCAGTTGCCCTTTAAAATCAGAGGACTAAAAGATAATAGTGGTTTGAGAAGAGATGACTTTGGTGTTCTCAAACCTGGCCTTAGGGATATTAAAACAAAACTGCCAGATACCACAATATTATTACTGCAAAAGTGACAGGCACTAAAATAAGCAGGAAAATGTAAGAGGACAAAGAGGATACTTGAATGTATCTCCTTCCCTGTAATGTACTTAGTAACTTGTCAGAGTCCAGCCTTGATGGGTTTGTAAATTCCAGGGTAGGGGCAGGTGGAACAGAAATGTTAGGCAAGAGGAACAGAGATAGGAAAGAACTACAGAGACATGGGATAGTACAGGGAAGGCAACCCAGTGCGTACTGAATTCCTTTGCATTTATTTTCCATATGCTTATATACCCCAATCCAAAAAAGGGGCAAGAAGGCAAAAGACTGACAAACCGAACAATTACTTGCTTCAATACTTGAGCCACTATTTCCTGAGTCAAACATTCTGATGTTTTAAGCAGTATATGCAGTGACAACACCTTGGACCAATCTTGTAGGCAGCCACTCCCTGGGTCAAAGTCCTGTCTTATTATTGAAGGAGCAGGAATAGGCTTGAATTCTCTGACCTTTAGTCAAGATGGAGTGGATGGCTCTACCTCTATGGGCTACCTTAATAGCCAGAACACCAAGTAACCATACCCTAGGTCAGAATATCTTGTTCATCACTACTCCTTAAGCCAGACTTCTTGTCAATAACTTTGAAAGACCAAAAGTAGGCTTAAGCTCTTTGATCTTCAGTCAAGATGGAGCAGACCCACTTTTTTAGGCCCCCACAGTAAGTAGAAAAGGAAAGTTATGTCATATGTGAATAAAAGCAGGGGATGCTACCTTAGAAGTTAAACGGCTGCCATTTAGGAACATAGATATCATATATCCTCTGAAAAAGTGTGTTTAAAGATTCAAACACGAAGAATGAGGAGACATGAGAACCAAAGGTGACCCAAAGTAAGACCCTGAGCTGGGAAAAATAACAAAAATAGGGCAAGGAGATTTAAATGAGGCATACCAATGGCTCTTGGTATTCCCAGTACTTTACTAATTTAGGTTCTTGCTATTGCTAATTTTTGATAATTTTACTATGGCTGTTTAGAACAATGTCATTCGAGGAAGATGAAAGAAGGGGTGGGAACTCTTTGAAGTGCTATTGCAATTTCCAAAACCTTTGAACTTACACAAAAACCAAAGAAAATATAATTTTTTCAAAAAGCAAAATGTATAATAGTACTAAAAATAGAAACAAGCAAAAAAAGATATAGGAACAAGCAATTGCTGGGCACATTGGCAGTGGCAATTTCTATCAGCTGGAGGGCCCTGGAGGACAGCAGTAAAACCCAACCAGTAGCTTATAGAAACTTTGTGCTCGCAAAATTCTGTAATTCAATAACTTGAAGAGAAACTGGAAGAAGTATTAACCCAAGTAAAAAAGACTGTCAGTCATCTGGTTTAATTTCTTGGAGGTATGGGTGTACTGGCTCTACCTCAACAGCTACGAGGTAGCATGGGACAAGTAAGTGATGGTGTTCCAGAAGCAAAGGGGATGAAATTCCCCTTCAGACAACACTGCTAAACCAGACCTAGCTGACAACATTCAGGCTTCCTTCATGTGAGAGGAAAAGAAATCTTCCTCTAATTGCTCACATTACTTGATATCTTTCTTTCCCTTTTAGCGTAGCTAATCTTATCTCTCATGCCATTTGCTCTCCCTCAAAGATACAGGCTCTGATGTAATCAGAAGACTACACTTGTTCCGTCAGGCAAGCACTTCTTCCTGAGTGCCAGACACATGACACTACCCTTTCTATGCTCTGCTTTGCACAGCTCTCTCCTATCCTCTCCATAGCACAGCGCAAAAAAGATCAGAAGTCCAGTTATGGGGACCGGAGGCATTCTGCTTTCCTGGAGGTGCATGCAAAGTCGGATGCAGATGAAAAGACATTGCATATGGCATTTTAGACCTTTCAGCTCCTTCTGACTAACCCACCCTGTCGACATCTCCTCCTGCACTGGTCCTCTCCCTGTATACTATGCTCCCAAGACACCTCTGATTTCTGTTCATCTCTTCCACAGGTTCCCTGATATCTCTGATCCTCTAGAATAAACTCAGATCCACTAGAAACATTTCTTTTCTAATTTGTCAGTTATTTAACTCTTTCATTGTTTATATTTCTGATAAACATCATCTCTTGAGGATATACTCACTACCCTTAGAAGACAGGGTTAAGACACCACTCTGGTGTGCTGATACCTTGAATTCATCTTGTCCTAATCACAGAATCTATCTTTCACCTTACAGCGTCATGCTCACTTATCAGTGCCTACTTCTCCAAAATGATAGATTATTTGAAGATACATGTTAATTATGTTTATTCTCATTGGTGTGATAATGGGTAAACACACAACTTCCCTAGCTTTCTCAAAGCTTCAAAAGGTTTTGTGAGACCACCCAGAATCCCACTGAGCCCAGCTGCACAAGTTTCATAGCAACCGATTTGCTGGACTTTTTCCCAAAGTAGGGGTGGGAATGGGAATAGGGAAGACTTTCCTCTGGGCGATTGAATTCAGTGACCTCATCCTTACTACTTGTAGCATCCCCTAGAGCAAGCAAAGCAAGTGTGGTGGGTAAAAGGGAAGGTCTACATCAAAAATTTAGACAAAAGAAAAACAGTGTTTTAAAGGGGGTTGATCATTTTGACATGGCCAATCCATGCTCATTTACTCGGTAGAGCAAACTCCAGTCGGTAAAGAAATATAAAGCACACAAAATATTTGCATTTGAATAAGTGAAACTGCAAAACCTCAGGGCTGTGGAGAAGCAGCTGTGATGCAGAAGAAAAGTGTTTTGGACAAGGAGCTCAGCTCTGGGCTCTGGGCCTGGCATTGCCTTTCAGTAGCTCTGCGATTGTCCAACTGTGTCTGGACTGGAGTTTCCTCTTTGGTGAATGAAATGTTGAACTAACTGACCTCCAGCATCCCCCAAACAACTTAAAATCCCTCTTTTGTGTTGTCATTTTCAATAGGCATAGATGGCAGTTCTTGCTCCATGCCCAGCCACACCCTCAGGAGTCTGGTGGGAAGGTTTAGTCATGTGTGGTTCCCCCCCACACACACACTTCCATCAGAGGAAATAGTGGTTGGAAATGCTGTCAAGCCTTGGAGACGCTCAGAATGGGTGAGGGGTGTGACTCAGCTTGAGCTTATTTAAAGACTACCAAAATCTACAGAAGTTTCTCACTTTTCTTGCTTTATGCAGCTTTTTCAAGAGTCGAGAGGACGTTTTGTGTATGGCCCAAGAGGTCTGGGTTAGCATTAGCAGTCCACAATTTTTTCTTCATTCCAGATAAGTAAGGCTTCTTTAAGAATAGCTGTCAGTATGTCCGTTCTATTCTTTGATAAATACACTATATTTCTTCATGGCATTCATTTTGCTTCCTGGAGTTGCTATTTCAAGTTTTTATTGGTATTTCAGCTTTTAAGTATAATGGCTTTTGCTCCTACATAGTGGTAGATATAATTAATGACAATATACCACATATAACTTATTAGAATGTGAAGTTTAAACTATTTATTTTTTGTACTTGTAATTTAACTGCATCAACCCTTTTCCTTTCTTCCCTCTAAACCCTCCCATATAACATTATCTGTACTCTTTCAAATTCGTGATCTCCTTTTACATTACTTGTTGTTACATATATATTCATATTCCTAAATACATAAATACAACTTGCTTAGTCTACATAATGTTACTTACATGGATGTTTTCAGGGATGACCACTTGGCATTGGATAACCAATTGGTGTGCTTTACCCCAGGGAAAACTATTTCTCCTGCTCTTGGCATGCCTCAGATGTTTAGTTTTTTGTATACAGTCAAAGATTTATGGTCTTCCCCTACCCCAGATTCCACCCACTTAAGCATATCTATTATTGTTATCCATGTTCTGTTCATGCATATACAGTCATGTTGGTGAGGCTTTATAGGTGTAGGTTTTGACATTACAAGGAGATACAGTTTCAAAGCAAATTCCCTGATCCTCTGACTTCTACAATCTTTTTACCCCCTCCTCTGCAATGTTCCCTGAGCTTGAGGTTCAAGAGTTGTTCTGCAGATATATCCCTTAGGACTGGACTCCCAAAACCCTGCATTTTGATTGGTTATCGCTTTCTCTAATGGGCCTCTGTCAGTAGCAAAGCGCTTCCTTTATGACATGTGAGGACTACACTTACCTGTGGGTATGTAGTTGAGGATTATGTTGATTTAGTAAAGCATCAGTGTGGGTTCTTCTCTAAGATCCATACTTTCCTTAGCTCTGAATAGTTGCCTTGGTTCCCAGTACCAGGCATAATTTCCTTCTTGGTGGTCTTTGGTGTAGGAGGTCCTTCTGTTCGTGTGTTGCTTTCGTTGGTTAATAAAGAACCTGCTCTGGGCCTGGTGATTGGGCAGAACTTAGGTAGGTGGGGAGATAGAACTGAATTCTGGGAAGAAGAAAGCAGGGTCAGAGAGCCACCATGAAGACACTAGGTCAGACATGCTAAATCTTTCCCGGTAAGGCATGGCCTCATAGTGAACACAGATTTAATAGAAATGGGTTAAATCAAGATGTGAGAGTTAGCTAATAGGAGGCTAGAGCTAATGGCCAAGCAGTGTTTAAGTGAATACAGTTTCTGTGTGATTATTTTGGGTGTAATCTAGCAGGGCAGCTGGGATGACAAGCAGCTTGCTCACTCCTGTTACAGAATGGTGCCTGACACAGCTTGGGAAGTAATTCTAGAACAAAATAACAGCATTACGTATGGTTTCCTGGTAGCAGCAATTTCTCGGGTCTGTTCTGCTTGCTAGAGGCAACCAAGCACTTTCATCTAAGAGAGGCTTCCTGACTCAGCTTTAGCTGTAAAGCCTTGCAGCTCTTTTAAGAGGTCCTGCCAAGAAACACTTAAATAGTGTTGATCAAAAGCTGACCACATGCTTTTTGGTTTTCAGTGATAGCAGGAAAAAAGCTACACTGTTTTAAAATGCCAGCTTTCTGGACCATCCTGCCAGGGCAAACTCTGACTCTTTCAGGCAGGCAGTCTGACTACAGAGCATTTGAGTGTTGTTTGTGGACACACTGTTGCAGCTTGCTTGCTGTCAAGGACCTTGAAACGCCATAGAGTTGTGGCAATAAACATGGATCCAGCCGGTACCTCAGTTGTGAGGCTGAAATCTCAGAAAGCTAAGAAATGGGCTGGATCCAGTCGTCAAAGACACAGCTTTAATTCTCTTCATATTGCTTAGTAAATTAAAGACTTACATGGTCAGAAGAAGAGAGGGATATACAGGAAAGAGAGATTCAAAGACAAAAAAGCCTCTAAATGGTTTACACTGTGTTAAAAAAATATATGCAGGCTTGAAAAAAGGTTAAAGTTCTTAAAATAAAAAAGAAAGAAAGAGAGTAGTTGGGTGTGGTGGTACACACATTTAATCCCAACACTTGGGAGACAGAGGTAGACTGACCTCTGTGACTTCAAGGTGTGGTAGCACACACTTTTAATCCCAATGCCTGGGAGGCAGAGACAGACAGATCTCTGTGAGTTCAAGGTGTGTTAGCACACACCTTTAATCCCAGGACTGGGGAGGCAGAGACAGGCAGATCTCTGTGAGTTCAAGGACAGCCTGGTCTACAGAGTGAGTTCTAGGACAAAGATACACAGAAACTCTGTCTCAAAAAGCCAAAATTTAAAAGTAAAAGAAGTAGAGTTTAAAATAAAGCTACATAAAAATGGAAAACACACAGAGAATCTGGATGCTGTATGTTATTATGCTCTCTTTGAATTGTTTGAATGCTGAGGAAGGAGCAACAGCTGCTAAAATACTGCTAAATTAATCCAAAATAGGTATTTTGAAAATAACTTGACTTCAAAATTGAAGTAAAAAAGGTATGTTACTTTGGAGAAGAGATTTTGCTTTTGTTTCCACAGGAAATGAGAGGGTGTGGATTCATTCTGAGTTAAGAAAAATCAGGTTTGCTCAAGGAAGACCACCTGAGAAATCTCCAGTAGGAACAGATGGCCCAGATGTCTGAGTTCTACATTGAAAACAGATTCAAGATGCTGCCTGAGATGATCGAGCCTCACAGGATACTCCAGTCAGGATTTGATCATAATTCTATATTTTCTTTAGGTCCCTATAAGATTATCAGCACCCCTAACCAGCCAGAAGTAGCTTGGAATACTATGCCCACATTCCCAAAAAATGGACTATGGATATTTTCCTTTGCTAAAAAAAAAGAGGGGGAAGTGATACAGGAGAATTGTCTGTATTCTGTCAATCATGTTTTAAATAAATGCTGAATGGCCAGTAGCCAGGCAGGAAGTATAGGTGGGAAAACCAGACAGGAAGTAGAGGTAAAGCAATGAAAACAGGAGTATTCTGGGAAGAAGGAAACTCTTTCCCCAGTCCTGTCCAGACACCAAAGAAGCAGGATGTGACCTGCCCCGCTGAAAAAGGTACTGAACCATGTGGCTAACATATACTAGAATGATGGGTTAATATAAGTTATAAGAGTTAACAAGAAGCCTGAGCTAATGGGCCAATCAGTTTATAACTTATGTAGACCTCTGTGTGATTTTCTTTGGGACCTAACAACTGTGGGAACTGGAGTCTGAACCACGTTCTCAGGAAAAGCAGCCAGTGCTTTTAAGCTCTGAACCATTGCTCTATTCCCCAAGCTTCATTAATCTAAGAGAGGTCACATCACATATAAAAGGCCTTAAAGTAAGAGCTGATAACTCAGGGCTACAGAACCTAGTTTCTGTGAACACTGAGTGATGTCTGAGCTTGAGGAGAAACAGAAAGGAGCTTGTCATCCTTCTGACTGGAATGAAGATGTAGGAAAAGGTAGAGAAGATTGTAAGGACATACATACTGCTAGAATGAGAATATATTGAGCAAGAGGGTGGAATAACACCAAGTCCCCATGCCTTCACATCGGAGAAGTAGGCAGTATCCATCTAAACACTGTAATCCAAAGAAATGAGGGGTTTGTTAGTAGGGACAGAAGAGATAGATACTTGCTGGATTTGGAAACGTGGTGAAGAAATAAAGGAGAATGTGTCCATTTCCAGATGTGCCTACAAAGGTTATTCTACTATGTTACTTTAACTTTGGTGGTACACCCGTAAAGTAATCCCATCTCTTGGTAAAGAGATAAGAAGATCAAGAGTTTGGGGTCAATCTACCCAAAGTGTCACATCATGAGTTTCAAGCCACTGTGAAACCGTATCTCAAACCCAAACCAACCAAACAAAACCTAGAAACCCCAAATCACAACAGAGCAACCTAACCTATCAATAAAAAACCCCATCCAGCAAACTTTGACTTAAATATTGTGTTCAAATGAAATTAGAGGTTATGTGAGCAGATGATGTTATCTTATTATTTTTTAATTATATGGTTATGTTTATGTGTGAGCTTGTATATGTGAGTGTAATGCATGTGAAGACCAAAAGAAGGCTTCAGAGTCCGGTCCTCTGGAACTGGATTTCATGAAGCTGGATTTCCCCCTAGTTGTGAGCTAACCCTCCCCACTGTGGCTTCTGGGAACCACCTCAGCAAGAGCAATGCGCTGCTCTCTTAACTGCTGAGCCACCTTACCAGTCCAGCAGATGTGAGTTTAAAAAACTATAAAGCCCAAGAGAAGCAATGGATTGAATGTAGAGTATTGCTATTTATGAGGTAACAAAAAATAAAATAAGAAGTAGATAACAAAAGAAACGGAAAGAAAACAAGGAGTGATACGTGAAAAGCGGGACAAGATAAAGCTGGAGAGAGCTGTAAGGAAAAAGTAATCAACAGTATAAAACCTTGCCTTAAAATAATCATTGCTTTAAAATTACTTGAAAATCATTGCAATTAGAATGCTCTCTGTGGAGAAATAGTGAAGTCATTTGTGTAATTTCTCTATCATGTATAATTTTTCAGTTCCTTAGTGATTTGAGGCAAACATATTGCACTGGTGGAAAAGTATGATTCAAGTAATGAGCTCGAGTAGATGTTGCTAAAGAATTTTTTCTTTAAGTTTTCTACTTTTTGTCTGTCTATATGTTCGTGTGTGGTGTGTGCGGTGTGTGCATGAGCGTGTGGAAACCAGACATCAAGGTTGTGTGCATTCTCCAATTGTTCTTCACATTGTACCTTTTATCACATATTAACCTTTTCTTTTTAAAATAAAGTCAACTATACTGAAAATGTGAATAGCATGAGAGACTGAGAATTTTACAGTAGTTAAAATCTTTTTAGTGTTTGTTCAGTAAAAATGGTGCATTTTAGAATCATAACACAAAGTGAAGGAAGCAAATTTCTCCATGTTTTGAGAAGCATGTCACTCCATGAGACTTAGTAATGAAAGTCAATATTCCAAAGAACTCTCAGAAACTTCAAAATTGTGATTATTTAAAATATGCTTTTAACTATCTTCATCAAACTCTATTATTTGAATAGCTAAAAAGCTTGTTTGAAAATAAGAAGTTTGGTAGTAATTACATAAATTACAGCCTACAGGAATATTCAAACAATGAAAAACGTTATCCAAAATTTGGATTTCTTGTAAGGTAATAGATAGCCTCTTGTAGAATCACATGTGAACACTGATCACATAAGGAGCTTTTTTTTTTTTTTTTTTTTTGGTTTTTCGAGACAGGGTTTCTCTGTGGCTTTGGAGCCTGTCCTGGAACTAGCTCTTGTAGACCAGGCTGGTCTCGATCTCACAGAGATCTGCCTGCCTCTGCCTCCCGAGTGCTGGGATTAAAGGCGTGCGCCACCACCGCCCGGCAAGGAGCTATTTTTGCCTTGAGAACGTGTTAGACCTTGAGAGAAGCTTCTTCCTCCTGTCACTACTCCTGCTGCTTGCCGCCATGCCTCCCCACCATGATGGACTCTCATCCTTCTGGGACTGTAAGCCAAAATAAACCCTTTCTTCATTAAATTGCCTTAGTCATGATATTTTATCACACCAATCCCCAAAATTATAGCCCCTTTTCTAAAATATAGCAGACATATTGTAATACCTGTCAAAATTCAGATGTCGTATCTCAGAGAACTAAAATTCTTATCTAACTACCAAAAACCACAAATAGCTAAAATGATTCTAAGGAGTAAGGATACAGATGGCACTATCACAATATCCAGCCTTAAATTAGACTACAGAGCTGTAGTGATAAAAACAGCCTGGTACTGGTGTAAAAAGCAGACTGGTAGATCAATGCAACAGAATAGAACAGAATAGAGGATCCCAAGATAAACCAGGAAAGCTATGCCTTTCCCAGGTATTAACAAAGGAGGCCAAAACACAGTGAAGAGATAACCCAGTTGACAAATGGTTCTGGCAAACTGGGCTTGTAGCAGCAGAAGGAATAGATTCGTGTATTTCCCCTTGTATAAGAAGTTACTTCTAGATGAAAACTAGACACTGGAGTAGACAAGAACATTCTGAGCAGAATATCAACAGCACAGGAACGAGTCTCAAGTATCTACAGATGGGACTTAATCAAGCAAAGTCTTTACCAGCTGTTTACTCACTTTTTTTTAAAGACAAAGTCTCTCACTGAGCCTAGAGCTTGCCAGTCTGGCTAGGTTGCTTAGCCAGTGAAGCCCCAGGGAGCCCGTCTCCTCTTCCCCAGTGCCAGGACTACAGATGTGTTCTACTGCATCTGGCTTTTTTACACTGATCTGGGGACTGAACTCGGGTCTTCAGGCTTATGTGGCAAGTAACTAAACCACTGGATCACCTCACCTCCCTTCCACTTTCCAAAATTTTCAGTACTCTGAAACCAAAACTTGTAATTTTTACATAGCAATGGCATCTATCCAAGGAGTGTATACTTGTGACATGAATTAGTTTGCTAATAGGAACTACCGGATAAATCCTCTACAGCAACAAGAAACCCTCACAAGAAGAATTTCAAGCTGGGTGTAGAGGCTCACACCTGGGATTCCAATAGTTTGGAGAATGAGGCAGGAAGACTACTAAAAGTTGCAGGCCAGCCTTAGACTACAGAGTGAGCAGAGTGAAATCCAAAACAGACCAAGAAAAGAAAGAAAGCTGAATTTGATCATCTGATTAAGTGCTTGATGAATACTTCAAGCAGCAGGACTCATCATTCCCTTCCAGATTTAGCTCATCTGTTTCCTTTGGGCAACTTTCACTTTTCTAATTTAGAAGCATTCCAATAATGATCATGATGCCATGGGCATTAGCAACGGTGACCTTCTAACAGCAGTAACAACCTCATTATCACCCCTGCTGCCAAAACCAAGCAGAACATACTGTGATCCTGGCTTCAGATAAACAAGACAGAATGAAGGTTTTCTCGGTGCTCCGGGTAACTGGGCACAGCTCTCAAAGGATCCTAGTGCATTCCTCGGACAGCATGGCGCTCTGATTGATGGCAAACAGCTATCTGAGAGACAATGCACATCAAGTCATTAAGTACAGCCTCAAAGCTGAGATGAGGCCACAGCAGGCTCACACATGTTATATATGGAGACACCTTGGAAGAAGCCCTTGTGATGGGGGAATACATGTGACAATCTTTCTCCTTTAGCTTCTTTCAGTCACAGTGTTTCAGGACTAAAAGGAGGCCCCGTTCACTCCTGGTTTCTGGGCCACTGTCAAGATCTTTTTCCCATAAATAAATAAACCTTTCTAAATTGCCCCTGGTTTCCACTCAGGTACTTCCTCATTACTCACTTTATGTCTCTTTTGCTCATTCATCAAATATTTTCTAATTCCTGTGCTACATGCCTGTGCCTGATATCAGCTAATAATAAACAAGATAAAAGTTTAAATCTTGACAGTGTGGTTTGTTTGCTTGCTTGTTTTCCTGCAAAGCCACATCCCCAACCAGGTACTTTATAGATGTTCCTACCACATACCCACAAACATACAGAATGTCTTGGGATGCTGGTTTTTTACTGGAACCACGGCTAAGGACACGGGGATTATCGTATGAGTAGCCTAACCTCTAATCACTGATGAAAGGGGCAGGGCTGAATATGCTCCTCTCTGAAGGCTTTTGGACAGTAAATTTATTATATGTCAATTTCCTGATGCTACAACAAAAGCATACTTTCTTTTGTTGCTAAATGCTGTGAAAGTAACAAATGCAATATAGTAGTTTAGAGAGGGCAGAGGATCAGCTAGTAAGATCTCATTCGGGACATGCAGAAAGGACTTCATTTAGGAAAAAGGGACACACGTGGTGTATTTAGGAGATAAGGACATAAACTGGGACCACAGTGACTAGAAGGAAATGAGGGGGAACTGCAGAGAGGCACAAGAACAGATTTCAATTTACCCGCAATAAGAAGTTATGGGAGACGATACAGTGAACGCACGATTTGCCAACACATTTAAAGGCTGCTTCCCAGACCTGGAAGAGAAGCGCAGGGTGGAGTTGTACATGAACACGGAGAAGCCAGCCAGGAGGCTGCTGCAGTGTCACCGCTAGGACTGCAGGGTGGCCACAAGCTGGATGATAAGGGGAAGGAAACACACAGAACCATGGACGGTGTTGGACTGCATTTGCTCTCCTTTCATCATGACACATATGGGAAAAAATCAACTTGTACAGAAAGGTGCTCCCCGCCCCCAGTTTTAGTCAGTGATAAGTTGGCTTTGGGCCTGGGCTAAGGCAGTACATCAACCAGTGAGCACACTGATGGAGCAAAGCCACCCATATCGTGACCAGGAACGATATGGCAAAGGAAGAGAAGTAGGTCCCATAATTCACTTTAAGGGCACTTGCTCAAGTGACCTTCCTTCCTTCACCTCTTAAAAGTTCATCAACCTTCCTGCTACACTAACATTTGGGAGCAAGCCCTTAATACATAGGCCTAGCAGAGAGGCTCAAAATCTGGTATCTTAATAACTGATATACACAATCACATGGTGACCATCAAGAGTTCTGAGGGATTGGGACATGAAGATTAACACACACTCGTGTAAATGGAAGCCTGACAAGACAGTGTTTGGGAAAGACAAGTGATTCTGAGATCTCCTTGGGAAGTTCTTTCTTTACAGTTTATCAGAGGGGGCAGACATATGGAGACTCCCCTTGTGAAGGTTTAGCAAAGCAGCTTTGCCTATGGTGACTGGGCAGGAGAGTCACCAGGCCCTATTCAAGAAAGAACGGAGACGATGAGCAAAGCTTGTGAGGAGCAAACTCGCAGCCCTTTATAAACATTCAGGACCAGGGCCCTAAGCTCACTTGGAGGTTTGCCACTGGAATTCACCTCAGAAGCAGAGAATTAGTCACAGGATTCCAGGTAACCACAAAAGAGAGGAGGGACGCAAACTACTCGTACAAGGACGCCCTGTGTGCCCAGCACTTAGCCAGAGCATGCTAATCCTACCAACAAGCCCGTGAGAACGACATGGCTTCGTTCATCTTTCAGAAGTGCAAACTAGAGCTCAGAGTCATTGAGGAACAAGCTCAAGGATTTATGGATAACATTCAGAGGATGCTGAGTCTGTATCCCAGAGCACCACAATTCCATAACACTCATCCCTTTCCTGAAACCCCAAGACTAAGCAGTGAAAGGCACTGTCAATTCCATCATCTGGCTTTGGCCACTGAGTGTCCGTCAGTGAGGGGATTCCATAGAAATCTGGCTTAAGACACAGAGTTTCCAGGCTCCTCGCTGAATTTTTATTTTGCCACCTTCCATTAGTGTGAATGTGCTGGACTCTGTCACTTGCTTCTGTGACTTGCTCCTCTCTTTTTTTTTTCCTTTTTTGAGGCAGGGTTTCTCTATGTAGCTTTGGAGCCTATCCTGGAACTTGCTCTGCAGATCAGGCTGGCCTTGAACTCACAGAGATCCACTTGCCTCTGTCTTGCAAGTGCTGGGATTAAAGGCGTGGGCCACCACCACCCTTCTTTGAGTTTCTACAAGGTGTTAATGATATGAGCTCTGGTCCTCTACGTGGCACAGCCAGGTTATGTGTGAAGGACAGAGGACATAGCAATGGAAACTTCACCAACTGTCTTTGCCTCTGGGCTCAAGTTTGCCTGTGGTCTCTTTTGCTATCTTCAAATTGTTGCTTATATGTGCAGTTAGAGACCACAGTTGACTCCAGTCAAGTTGCTGAGATAGAAACAACTTTGCCATTGCTGAGAAGTAGTTTTTTTTTTGTTTTTTGTTTTTTGTTTTTCGAGACAAGGTTTCTCTATAGCTTTGGAGCCTGTCCTGGAACTAGCTCTTGTAGACCAGTCTGGTCTCAAACTCACAGAGATCCGCCTGCCTCTGCCTCCCGAGTGCTGGGATTAAAGGTGTGCACCACCACCGCCCGGCAAGAAGTAATGTTTTAAAGAAAATAATTCAGAATTAAATAGATGGTTTGGGAAATGAATCCCATTTTCTTTTCTCTGCAGCTCTGAATGAATGAATGCTTCTTGGTGCTCAATCACAGCCTGGTCACGTCTCCTTTCATAGGTGACTGAATTGGCAGAGAGTGCACAAACTTATAGTTGATTCCTGTCTTTCTCTTACCAGTGTGGGATCCATGCTCCTGCACTGCCCTCTGTGTGTGACTGTCTGAAACACAGAATCAGATTCTACAGGAGCATTAAGCTCTCTTAAAAGTAAGGTAGTATTTCACAGTGCACTTACTGAGTTTATAACATGCAGCAGACACGAGGGATTACAGCACTGAATATTGACAGCAAAGGACTGCACTTTTGAACTGTGTGAGTGATTGCTGAAAGGGGAAAAGTTCTTAAGATGTTCAAAGGAGAGTTATTGAGTGGAGATAACAACCACAATATCAGAGATGACTGCTGAAGTCACCTGGAGAAAAGTATGGAGGAGAGTCAGTCCAAAGACTCACCTTCAGCCACCTGGAGGGTGTAGATGCAGACCCTTCGAGACAGGCATTTGAGAATATTTTCTTGGGTAACATTGCCACCTTGTGTCTTTTCCAGATATTTCATACAAAATTGTGCATCACCATGTTTTAATGTTTAATAAATGTTCCCTAATACAGATTTTAACTTTTATTTCAATATTCAAACAAAATAATGCAAATACGTGTATATATTCTTTTATACCTTTCCACTCCTTGTTTGCATATAGGTAATTAATTACACAAAATGAGTTTGTCATACACCCAGGTAGTCTACGTTAACTAATATGCTACTATTATGAAAGAGTATCCTGTAATATAGTGTACTGGCTAGTTTTGCATCCACTTGAAACAAGCTGGAGTCATTAGAGAGGAAGGAACTTCAATTGAAAAAGTGTCTCCATAAGATCAGGTTGCAGGCAAGCCTGTAGGGCATTTCTTAAATTACTGATTATTGTGAGAGGGGCCAGCCCATTGTGGATGGTGCCATCTATGGGCTGGTAGTCCTGGGTTTTATAAGAAACCATGGGGAGCAAGCCAGTAAGCAGCATCTTCTACCGTCTCTGCATCAGACCTGCCTCCAGGTTCTTATCCTATCTAATGATGAATGATGATGTAGAAGTGTAAGCCAAACAATCCCCGTCCTTTCCAGTTTGGTTTTGGCCATGGTGTTTTATCAGAGAAACACTAACCTTACCTAAGACATATAAAAATCAAAATCACATTTTCATGCACTGTATAACTATCCAAACAATCACTAATTACAATAAAAGGCACAGTCCTGAGTTCATGGAGTTGCAGCAAGTAAGTGTGTTCACCCTACAGCCAACACAGGACTCAGAATGCTTCTTTTGCTTTGCAACACTATCCCTGGGCCTGTTCACAGACAACAGCACTCCCAGTCCCTGCCTCTGGCAGAATATTTTCTTTCACTGTCTATCAACTTTGATTTAGTTCATTTCAGCAGACTTACACCATACACACTCTTTGTATCTACCAAAGTGCTTTTTTTTTTCAATGCAATATTTTCTGTCCTGTTTATGCCCATGTTTTCCAGGAGGGCCTGAATGGAAGTGATGTGTGAAGCCAGGATCCTAATCTTTGGAAAAATAAATCTAATCTTTTGCTATCAAATATGGCACAGTGCAGCTTTAAAAAGTTCTTTATTCATTTGAAGGAGCTTCCATTCACTACCACTTTGATGAAAACTTTAGTCATGAGTGTGGGTTAAACTTTGTCAGGTGCAGTTTTCCCTCTTGTTCTGGAAAAGTTAAAAACCCTTCACACCTTGCTTCATTTTCTGCTAACAAGTTGATTGATTTTGCAAATATTAAGCCAAACTAGCATTCCTAAAAGTAGTTATTTTTTTTAAAAGAATCCTCCCTTTAGTTTTATTGATCTATATACTATCTATTTCAAGGACTTGCACACATTCCCTATAAATGTCTAAATACTATATATTTTAAGAGTGTATGGCTTATGATTCCTCTAGCAGCACTCTGACAAGTGAGTAAATGGGATTATTATGTCCAAATAACACACTTCTATCATTTTGAAGAAACCCTTCTTGAGCATGACAAGTTATGTTTCTTATACATGCATGAATTCTATCATTAGCAGTTTAGGAAGTTCTGTATCTGGACTTATCTGGAAGACTGGAGACTGGATAAAGTATTTGCAATACCGATCTCAAGCATTGAGTTGGAAAGGGCTTCCTTGTTTTTGTTGTCTCTAAGTTTGTGAATTTACTAGAATTTCTTTCCTGGTACTAATGAAAACAGTTCACTAGTGCAGTGTTTTCCTTATATGGTTATAAACTATGACTTGTCTATAGTTACATAGTTTTTTCATCGATTTTTTTAACCTAGTATACTGTACATCTATTACAAAAACTGATTAACTAAAGTTGATATATTGTTAACTAACACATGCAGTTTACATTAGGGTTTATTCTCTGTATAATTCTCCAGGCTCTGACAGACACATCAGATGCCACTCCTGCAATACTGTACAGAAGTCTAACCTGCACTAGCAGTCTCCTGTGGTCTATTGCTCCCTCCTTTCTGCATCCAGGCACTAGCTCTTACTCTTTTTCTTCCCTTTGTAGTTTTGGCTTTTGCAGGGTATGATATAATTTCAGAGTATCATCTAATCCCACAGTACATAGCTTTCTCAGATTGGCTTCTCTCATTTAGTAATGTCATCTTAACCTCATGGGTTTTTTATGTTGATACTCTGGGACCCAGAAAAAAGGGACCTGAGAGGGAGGAGGTTGGGCCAACCTAATATAGATAATCCTTCACAGGCATGCCCAGAGGTTTGTTTCCTAGGCGATTTGAGATTATGTCAACTTGATAACAACCATCACAAGGTGGTTATATTGAGCTGAATTGTTATAGCTGTTTTAAAACTCGTTTTACCAGTTCCTCTTCTGAATTCTTATGAAATATTTTTAATGTCATATTAATACATCATTCACTTTCCTGATATTATTTCTTTGCAGTATTTAATGCGGGGCTTACATGTTTAACATCATTTTTGCTTTTGTTTTGAGGCAGAATTTCATGTAACCCAGGCTGTCCATCAACTCTTTATGAGGCTAAACATTACTTTGAACATCTACTCACCTCCTATTCTCAAGGGCTCAGATATAGATGTATGGTAATACTGGCATAAGACTGAAAAACGTAAGAATGTTATAATACAGTAGCTGCACTTAACCCCTTGCATGTCCAAGTGCCAAGTTATGCCAGGATGACAGTTCTCATTCCCCACTATGTGGGCACAAGCTGAGTTAAAAAGACAAACTCTAATTGCCTATGTTGGATCTAAAATACACAGCTTCTTCAAATACTGAAGACGCAATCGTCCCACGCGATACTTCATGTTATTCTGCAAACTGTATCTGTTGTAGTGACTGGTATAAAGTTTTCATAGGTTGTTCAAATACATAATGGTAGAATTTTGGGTTTTCTTCTACATGAAAGCAAAGTATTGCAATCACAGTACCCGACTGCAGTATGCTGCTCATGAAATAAAGCAACAAAACGAAACAACAAACCTCTTCAAAGCTCTGAGGTTGGCTTTTACCCTAATGATGGAGCAAATCAAGATTATCTGGGGAACATATATTAACTCAGAAATGACCCAAAAGTATTGCACTCGGAGACTGCTAGCACCTACAATACATCTAAATCCTCATAGCTAATGAGAAACTGCTAGATAGACGGCTTTAATTCCCGCTAAATTTCCCATGACTAACAGCAGAAAGCCACTTTTCGGGAATGGAGATTATAAGTCGTTCACACAACGATGCTTGTTCCATTTTTTACCCGTGACATTATTTACAAGCACAGCAGGGAGACTCAGAGCTGTAATGCAGACACTCGTCCATTTCACGGATTTACGGTGGGTGAGGCTGCTGGAGAGGCTGCGCCCGAGTCCGGGAGGTGACTGCAGGGAAAGAGGGCTCGACAGGATTTCCTAGTGCTCGAGAGACCTGAGTCTCCTCGCTCCGGAAGCCCGGAGAGACACACGTAGCACTGCGCAGGCGCACTGACTTCTCGGCGTGACGGACCAATTGAAAGGAGCAATGGGCGGGCTGTGGAAAACAAGCTTCCGGTTCCGTTGGGCTCAGTCCTCTCCTAAGCTACGTGTCTCTACCTCCTCAAGCCGCCGTCCCGCAAGTAAGGCTTTTCTCCTTGGTGGTGGGCCGGGGAGAGCTTGTCCTGGGCCCAGGGAGCCAAGGGGTGGTGGGATGGGCGGGTGGGGGCGCGAGGGGACCGGGGGACGAGGAGGGCCTGGGGATTCGAAGGGCCGCCTGGACCACCGGGGCCCGGACTAAGGGGGGCTCGGAGTGAGCGGCCCGGAGACTCGGGGAACTAGGGGTTCTGGGGGCGAAGGGGCCATGGAATGAGCGGCCCCGAAGACAAGGGGAGTGGGGGACGAGGGAGCCACGGTATGGGCGGGCTGGGGGGACGAGGGTACCATTGATGAACCCGGACCTGGGAGCCGCGGGACCAGGGACAAGTCAGCTGGACTGGGTCGCTGATGGGCAGGTGGGCAGAGAGCCATTCATCCACGAACGCGACCAAATCCAGGATCTACCTACGTGGTCTCAGGTGGAAGTATCTAGTCAAGACCTGTCCAGAGGAGGTTTCCAATAGTTCACGGACCCTAAGGGCTTAGCGTCCAGATCTAGGGGTGCAGCCTTCTTGCTGAACTTCCCGGCTAGCCCTGTTAGTGAACTCAGTCTCTTGCGGCTTCCAGAGCCTGCTGCCCTGAACCTGTCAGTGAGCTTGTCTTGTGAAATTGAGTTCAAGTTTAGTTGGTCAAGAGTCTGCATCAAGGGGTCTCTTGGTGGATTAGTGTCTCTCTTTTAACATCAAGCGTAGTGATTGGTCTAGTGTGGATTTTAGGGCGGTTGGACTTCAAGGACAACTAAGTGAAACCCTGAGAAAACAAGCATTCCATTGCTTTTTTTTTTTTAAATATAGATTTCTTAGTGTGAACCTTAGCTGTTTCATCTGTTGTCCACTGCTCCGACTTAGATAAGGAAACTGGGGCTTAATGGGGTTTATGTTTTCATCTGACCCCCAAGAATGGGAAATGAAGTACAAATGCCATGGCTCCGTTACCCATGGCTCCCAGAGCTGTTTTATAATTGAATCACATTCTTGTTAATAAATGGAGTTTCGAAAGAACCAAAAATGTTCAAACATTTAGCTGGAGGATTTTCAGAATCTGGATTCTGCCGATTTTTGTTGTTTGGGACGTTTAGTCTGCCCATCCCATGAGATTTACTTAAATATAATATGTGGACGTTATTTCTAGCAAGTTGATTGGAATACACTTTTGCATCCATTTTAGGCTCTTGCTACACCATAGTTGGAACTCACTACAGCAGTTACTAAATTTTCAACAGTTTGAACTTTAGAAAGTAGTTATTGAATCTAAATGTTTGTTGGTTTCTTAACAGGAATAGCGAGAAGAATGTAATTGCTAGGAAAGGGGCCCATTGTTGCTTAACCTTATAATAGAGAGAATCCTTTAATGAGTGTGTGATCCTTTGCCAGTGTGAATAACATTGGCACAATGTGTGCTTGCTTGTCTGGAGTCTCATGTTTTCTTGAATGACAAAAAAAAATGAACACTGTTTATTATGTTATTATAATGTTTCTTTTTTATGAAATGATTTCACCATTGTTCTACTTCCCTTTGTATGTAACTCAACAAGGCCTAATATCTGAGAGAATTCTAACGAGTCTCATGTTTTTACCTAGATTCTTTTAAACAGTCAGTCATGGATCAGGTAATGCAGTTTGTTGAGCCAAGTCGGCAGTTTGTAAAGGACTCAATTCGGCTGGTTAAAAGATGCACCAAGCCCGACAGAAAAGGTAATAAGATCTTCACCATGAGAGAAAATGCTAAATCCATGGGTTTCCTAAGACGAATCTGCTGATTCGTCTTTGCAGGGCTGGGAATCAGCTCAGTGATAAAGTGATGCTGAGCATTGATGCATTGATGTCACCACCATTGCCCTTTCTTTATGTCCTTAGCAAGAACTGTTTAAAGTTTTGTTTTATGCTATGAGATTATTAAGGGCTTTTCATCCTTATATTTAAGCTAGTTATATTTTAGTATCTTCCATATTGCTAGTGTGTGGAACCCTTTGGCATCTCCCTGCTCTGCCCTCCAGTGAATACAACTTTAACACGAAATTAATGGTGTAGTTATTACCACCTAGACAGTTTATTTTGCTTTCTTATATCATAGCTTAAAAGATATGCTAGAGCTTGTCTACTTTAATTCATGAATTGGTAGGTTAGAACTTGAGGCAGACTATAATAGAGTGACATATTATCTTAGGGTTAGTATTGCTATGATATAACACTATGACCAGAAGCTATTTGGGAAGGAAAGGGTTTATTTGGTTTACATATCTTGAATTACAGTTCATTGAAGGAAGCCAAGTGGGGAATTCAAACAGGGCAGAACCTAGAGGCAGGAGGATAGGCCGTGGAGGGGTGCTGCTTATTGGCTTGTTCCTCACGGCTTGTTCAGCCTACTTTCTTAAGAAACCCAGGATAACCAGCCCAGGGTTATCCCTACCTACAATGGGCTGGGTCCTCCCCTATCAGTCCCTAATTATAAGTGCACTACTTGCTTGCCTGTCTACAGCTGGATCTTATAGAGGCACTTTCTCAATTTGAGTCCCCTTCTCTCAGATGACTAGCTCATGCCAAATTGACATAAAACTAGCTAGCACATATCAAATACCTAAATAAAATAATAGATACTGGTCTTTATTCTCATGAAGCTATGGTTCTGTCAGGGATAGCCATTCAATAAGTGCAGTTACACATTTTGATTTTTCCTTAATAGGAATGAAGGAAGATAATGAGATCTGGTAGCACATAATAGGAGAACTAGGTGAGATAGTCAGGGGATGTGTCCTTAGGAGATAGAATAGGACTGAAATATACCAGAGTTGAAAACTTTTTATAAAACTGCTGACCTGAATTTGAATTTTCAGTCCTTACCTTTTACTTCATCGTGGTATTAAAGACAACTTAATTGTCAATAATGTACCCAAAGCTACGATTTATTGTTATGATTAAATGTTACAGTAAAAAAAAGTTATAATACAAAGCACTATGTATTGTACAAACTCAATACAAATGTTACAGTTTAAAAAAAAGTTATAATACAAAGCACTATGTATTGTACAAACTCAATCCTTTTTTTTTTATTTTGGTCACTGAGAATAATAAATACTTTTAGTGTTTGTTGATGAACTCACGAGTATAACTTCATTTCTGTGTTTCTTTTTTTTTTTTTGAACATTCAAAGCTTTTATTTTTTAGAAAAAGAAATATTGGTACAAGCTCATACGTGTACAGAATCAGAATTCTAGTGTTTTATGTTGGCTAAATACTTTAGTTCTGGGAAGTCTGTAGCATTGACAGTACCCATTAGTCTTCAGTTAAAACTACATTGGCTCCAATACCATCTATTTGGCCCAAAAAATCTCATTTAGCACACAATTGCCAACCTCTGAGCCCTAATGTT
>PVIU01014259.1:0-52715 GCA_004026605.1 Ondatra zibethicus
GGGAGGGGGCAGGAGGTCGAGTGTGTATTGGATGAGGAGGAGGGAGAATCTACTAAAAGTCACTTTGTTCAAAAAAGTCAGAGAAACATTTTATACCTTGTGTGTTAATTTTTAAAAATGAATAAAAACATTTGTTTTGTACATTGTGGTATTCTTATGATCTGTAGCAGTATGCAGCCATTAAAAGGAGACATGCCATTATTTGGACGAGTTTAGATAGATCCAAAGCTGTAAACTATATAAAACATGATTTCAGCTTTTATTTTTGAAATAAAAAAGAACATACAGTCCTTTCCTTCTCTCCATATATACAGACACAGAAGACAGTTTTTATCTTTAGAGAAAGGGCCTGATGGGGATAGATGGAAGGAGAGCATTGCCCTTCATTTCATTTCATACCTTTGTATATTGTTTGATGTTTAAATTATGTACCTAGATAACCTTCCTTAGGGAAAATTTAGTGTGGCCTTAGATCCTGGAATGACCCTGGTACCCCTACACACAACACATATATTAACCGTTTTATCTAACATAAGGAAATTATCTGAAAAACTCAGATGTTGTCAGAGTTCATAATTTAGCAATTTCCCGCCTCACTCCATCAAATGCCTCAGACCTTTCAGTGGCCTGCAAAGTCTTCCTTGACCTGACCTCTTGCTCTGGCATTATCCCTCTGACGTCACCTTCCTCACTCTCTTATTCATGATGCTCTAGTCTTACTGGCCTTCACTCTGATCTGCACACGGGGCAGCCAGAGGACCGCCACCCTCCTTTAGATTTTCAACCGTGCCACTTTCCTCTGCCTTTGAAGTTCTTCCTGCAATTTCACATGGTTTTTCTCCCTTACCTCCTTAAAGTCTTTGTTCAAATGCCACATTCTTATGCAGGCTTTCTCTGTCCATCCCCGTTTAAAGCTGCAACTGTTGACACCATGTCCTGCTTTACTGTTCCATAGCATTTATAACAATGAAATCTAATACCTATTTCCATTCTCACTTTTTATCCAGCCACAAGAACAGATGTTTGTCTGTTTTGTTGTGGTCGTTTCTCTGTCCCTAGCACTTAGTAGCTACTTTCTGCATATAGGAGAGACGGAAAACACATTTGTTGAACAAATGGATGAACAAGTGACTGAATGAATGTTCCACACAAGAAAGAAGCTAGGAGCTTAGCTCCTCCTTTCTCCTCTCTGGAGTTCTTTTTTTAATACTTCTCCCTGCTGAGTTTTTAGTTCTCCCTTTCAGGAAACACAAAAACTATTCACTGGATGAATGGATTCATCCACTCTTTCTGAGGTGGGAGCAATTGATAACTAAAGAAGAGAAGCTCAGGAACATTTACATTTTAGTTGGGACCAAAACTTGCAGGTAAAGGCCTTGCTTCTTGGAGCCGCTGAGGTCTCTGCACATCAGTGTATCTGTCCCGAACTCTGGAGACCTATCTCTTGTGCTTCCTCCTCCTCACCAATTCAGTGGTCTCTATGGGCCTAGTGCCTTTAGGATTGCTGCGTGCTTTTCAGTTTCCATGGTGAAATGTGGTGCATAACAGGGAAAACAAACTCACAGTGCAGTCTGGGTATTGTTCGAGAAATACAAGCACATGAATATGAACATGCACACTTGCCTGTAAATACATGCATATGTTTACGTATACCCACTGTCAAAAACACATCAAGGCAAGTTCTAAGCAAGTTCCTAAACAACAACACTATATTATGTATTTAAAACATTGAAAAATTCTCAGTTTCAACAATTTCTATATCTTTCGTGGGCCAATAGAAAGTCAATGTCAGATCAAGTCACTTCCCACAAAATAGGTCCTTTATTCCCTAAAAAGGCAAGAGGTAGGATGAGCTCTGCTAGTAAGGTTATACTTGAAAATGTGTAGAAAGTTCCAGAGCCTATATGCTGAAAGGTACAAATTATATGGAATTGTGTGGCATAACACACCAGAATCGCACTGCCTCCCATTTGGTGTCTATAACAGACTCCTTTCTTCCTCCAGGACTAGTTCTAATACAGGTCTTGCCCAGTCCTGTGTAGACTGGCCATCTGTGGGATGTGATAGTTATACCCCTTATAATCAGATAGGAAGGTGGGCCATCTATGCTATACAGCAGGCCCTCTTGCAACGTTCTCCCATAACAAGAGACTAGCAAAAACAACCATAACTACAGAAGAGCTCAGAGAAGAATGTTGGAGTCAAATATGGCAGCTTTAACAGAACCTGAAGTACTTTTCTTTTAAAAGTGATCTCTATGTGTTTTGTTTTGTTTAGCTTACAAAATACTGGGTTTATATTTAAATTTTTACATTTATTTATTTATTGTGTGTGCGTGTATGTGCATCACAGTACACATATGGAAATCAGAATACTACACATACATTCAGGTTCTAGGGATTGAAGTCCAGTGGTTAGGCTGGGCAGCAATGCCTTTACCCACTGAGCAATCTCACAAGCTCAATAGTGGGCTTCATTATGTCATTTTCATACATATGTATTGTTGTGTCTTGTTCATATTCATCCTATCTATTACTATCTGACTTCATGTTTCTCTCTCACACACACACACACAAACACACACATATATTTTCTTTGCATAACTTAGGTACAGGTACAAGTATCATAGTCCATATGTGGAGGTCAAAGGATAACTTACAGGAGTTGGTTCTTTCCTTCTATCATATGGGATCAAACTCATGTCACCAGACTTGATGGCAAGCACCTTTACCTGCTGAGCCAGCTTGCCACATGTGTGCCCAGTGCCTGAGAAATTCAGATGAGGGTACCAGATACTCTAGAACTGGAGTTATGGGTGGTTGTGAGAGATTGAGAGCTTAAGTTAAATACAAGACAGCTTCCCCTCTTGTTTGAACCCAATCGCCTCAGCATGCATTATACCACCCCTCTTCCAGGCCTGGCAGGGCTTTACCTAATTTACAAAGAGGGATTCAACATAGAATTTTAAAGACATTTCTGTCTTCCATCTTTCTCCGTGGTTGTAGGTTTGGTTTGGCTTTGAATTTGTTTTGTTTTGTAATAAGGTTTCATTTTGTATCCCAGGCTAGTCTAGAACTCACTATATAGGCCAGACATCTTTCAAGCTCACAGAAATCTTCCTGCTTCAGTCTTATGGGTGTTTGTGGATTGTTTGCATACTAACTGGTGGTAGTTTTGCTCAGCACGAGTCATTTTAAAGCATGCCTGCCTGGCTCTTTTTTTCTGAGACAGTGAGCTAGCTATGTAGTCCAAGCTATCCTTAAGTTCACAGTGATCTTCCTGCCTGGCACATTTTGAATCATGGCTATACCTTGTGTTTTTCTGGACTAGGTAGATGATGGCCTGTCCCTTCTTCAAGCTTACATCAATCCAGAACTGTAGGATAGCTGTTTTCCAAAGGCCTACAACATTTATTCATCTTATGTGCATTTATTAATATGGTAATAATAATAATAACTATCAATTTCCAGAAAATAGGATCTAGTAGTTTGGATGGTGAGCAGGAGGCCTGCAGATTTCAGTGCCAGGTGATAGTTCCTCTCTGTGTAGGTGGTAGCAAGCAGAGTGATGGACCTAGTGAAACAAACAGTTCCAGGAGTGGCTCAAGTCCAGATCCAATAAGAGCTTTCTTTGAAGCTTTTATGTCCGAAGCAACCCATAATTCTCACAGGAGAGGAGTATGGCTGTTTTGAAATCCAAAAGCAAACTCTCTCTAAAGAGATTAAACATTCTGCCATAGAAGCAACAATCAATACCAAAAACTGGCCAAGGAGCCCTGATGATGTCAACCATCAGCCAACTGAAGGACGAATTCAGACTGCAAGCAGAATGGGGGATATAGCCAAATCACTGAGTCAAACAGGCCCCTGACTGTCAGAATGAAAAAATTTCACAGTTCCACTAGTAGCACTAATTGCATAAAGTCCTGTGGTTCATTTATGGTGGTAACTGACGTACTTGATTAAGGATACATATTCTTAAGTCTTTTCCATATGTATATCTTCACTTTCCCATTTGATGACTGCTGAACCAATTCAATCATATTTTAGCTGGGTGTCTACAACTTTGTGAATTGGCCTAGCTCCCATCCTTTGGGCAAAGTAAGGTTTTAGTGAGGAAAAGGAATGGCAAGGTGGCTTGAAAACCCTGGAGAGACTTTTGTGGATTCGGCTAAAGATGCTTGCACTCTCAACCCTTCCATTTCTGTGTATTTACATGTGATTTCTAATTCCAACCTTATCTCTGGCCAACTGAGGGATTTGTCAACAACTGGCCAGCTTAGATAGGGACGCAATGGATTGTCAGAGGCTGGGGGTGGGGGTGGCAGCACCCATTTCTTCAGAACTCAGAGGGAAGCCTATATGTTTGGAAGAGAGGGAAATGAGGTGTGGAAGACGGGAGAGGAGAGCAGGCAGCTGAAGTTGTTAAAGTGGCCTTCCTGTTTAAGACTCTTTTTTCCCTTTAATTTCTGTAATTAATGTCTCAGCCCAGACATGGACAATACCTCCTGTGCTTCTGTTTCACTGCATTCAAAAAAAAAAAAACACACACACACACAAACAAAGACCAGACAGACCATTGGGCCCCATTCTTAAGTGTGCTGTAGCATCAGATTTTAGCTACTCTTAGAGGTCTGATTGTTCCAGGGTACACGATAGGGGGTCTCCTTATAACTACGTTCCTATTTACCCTCCCTTCTCCTCTGCAATAGTTATATATGTATGTGAAAAGGTGGGTCCAAGAGAAAGATGTCTCACAAATTTAAAAGGTGTCCTGGTGAGGGATGTACATCAGTGGTAGCATGTTTACCTAACTGCTACAAGGTGTTGAGTTCAGTACCCAGTACTGAAAAAAATTAACAACTGTGTGGGCTTCACGGAGAGATGCTGGGAACCTGCAAAGTGGCATTTAAGAAATTACTGTAGCCAAATCTGCATGTCACCTCAGCTTGTGGACTTAATTTCATTTCATTTTATTATGACAGAACTCCTCTGGGAAGCTTCCCTTCGTCAAACAAGTGAAGGTCAGTGTGTACCTGTATGTAAGGAGGAGGATACAGCAGGAGGAGGACCATTTGCCTGGTACTGCTCTGATTCTCTTAAACAGAGCTTCGGGGGTGTGCATGCCCAGGGAGGGGTCCCGGAAAAAAAGAAAATAGGAACCCACGCTCCTGACCAAGTCTATGGGCCTGACTATAGTATCCTGGCAGGAAAGAATTCTGAAGGCCATGAGGGACAGCTCCCTGTGGTAAAGAGGGAGCCCACCATTTTGAAGGGCTTCTTTATCTCTTTTATCTCTGCTTCCTACTCTGCCTCCAGTTTCTGCTTGGTTTGTTTCCCTCCAATCACAATCACGAGGCACAATCTCTCTCTCTCTCTCTCTCTCTCTCTCTCTGTCTTTCTGTCTGTGTCTGTGCGTGTGTGTTCTCTGCTTCTCTGTCCCTCTCCCTCTATTTGTGTGTGTGTGTTTGAAGGCTGAACCTCAGTCCCTGTCCATCCTAGGTAAATACTGTACCCTCAGCTTCTTAGTCTCTGTTGTGAATTCCAAAAGAAATCTGCTCAGACCTGGTATTCAGCTGGTCTGGACGGATTTTATGGATGTTTAGGAGACTAATGGGGAGGAGTCGCTGCCAACCTCCTTGTGTTCTCATTCTTCTTCATCGTCTGCTTATTTTACCATCCCCCACCCTAGATTGTGTGTCCACCCCACCTGCAATTTCTACCCCCCTCTACCAGAGCCTCTAACAAATAAATCCATCAAGTCTTCAATAGAACTGTGAATCTTTTCTTTCTGTACCAGTAGCCATCCTGTTTAGAAGGATGTGAGACTATAAATAGCTATTTATTTTTGCTGTATCATTTATCCCAATACTTTTTTATGAGAAAGATGTGGAAATACAAAAGTAGCAGAGGAGCCATGTAGCAATCCAGCATCAGATACAAGGTTTCTGTACATCAGCCCGGCTCACTTTTCTACAGGGTAACCTGTTTTTCTTTATAGTCGGAATTTAAACTATGCACATTCTAACAGGTAATTTGGGGGAGATGGAAGATAATCTTGTTGCTATCCCTTAGGCTCCACGCTTCCCTTCCCTAGCATCACAGGATAAAACTCTGCCTCCCCAAGAGTTGTGAGAGCTTGGAATATAGCCAGAGACCCTTCCATGACCTAGGAAAGTTGTCTACAATTTGTTGGGGGAGGTTGCTTGGCACTTTTCAAAACCCACTTCCCTGCTGTCAGACAGGGTCAGATTTGGTGAGGGATGCCCTGCCTGTAAATAGCTGAGACAAGCACAATGCCACAGGCCACCTTGCAAAAGCCAAATAGACACCTACCACTGTGATCAAGGAAGTGAACCAAATGCTGGGCCTGTTCAGGACCCACACATTTCTCCCTGTGCACAAAGAATAATACTTGATTCAGAATTTTGTATGCAGGGAAACACAGTTGAGCGGAGGCAGGTCCACGGAGCTAGTGAATGCAGATGTGGTTCATGAGGTCCAGGAGACTATCAGAGCCCACTTGAGGCTTTGAAAGAGGTATGTTTAGAAAAACACAAACCAATATGATTTTATGCAACAGGAGACAAATATATGGAACTCATTATCCTCAAGAGTTGGTGGAAGCTAAAACTATGTATAAATACCTTTCAGAAAGGGTTAGATGCATTCATAAATTTATGCAAAGCTGGTTACTAAGGGCAACTAGGATGCTTTCATAGGAAGCTGGAAACAGAAGAGACTTCAGATATTAGCTAATCTCAAGCCCTCCACCTCTGTAGTGAGGGAACATCGGTTCCCTCCTGGAGCCAAACAGGGGACTAGCTGAGCAATGATTGATTCCTGTTGATCTCTTGGGTAACCCCCCTGCAACTCCAACAGTTTTCTTCAGCATTAGATTTTAGAGAGGGATGGGTCAAGATTAAAAGCCTCTAATTGACTAGAGGAGCCACAGGGACTATATGGGGCAGGAAAAGGGAGGAGGAAATGATGTGCAAATACAGGTAAGAAAAAGAGCCTTTTAGAGCCTAGGCTGCTGGTGCAGCTTGTTTTCTGTTGCTGTGATACGCAAATGATTGGAAAGCGACTTAGGCAGGAAAGGGTTTATTTCAGCTTGCTGGTTACAGACCAGTCATCAAGGGAAGTCAGAGTAGTAGCTCAAGGCAGCAACCTTGGAGCAGAGGAGTACCGTTTACAGGCTTCCTTGCTCAGCCTGCTTTCTCACAGCACCCAGGATCACAAGCCCCCAGATGCCCCCCACCACCACAATGGGCTGGCCCCTCGGATACTACCAATGAAGAAAATGCCTCGCAGACATGGTCACTGGCCAGTTTGACTTAGGCAGTTACTCAGCTGAGTCTCTCTCTTCCCAGATGACTCTGGGTTTTTTCAAACTGACAGCTGAGCAAATTATGACACCTGCCTTTCAGAAGATTACAGTGTAATAAGGGCAAGAAGTGAGCACATTATGAGTTTATGTACAGCACAAAGGAGTATGTAGTTAAGATGTAAAGGGTGGGGGCATATTAAAGTCACCTTTAAGGGTGGGAGAAACCCCCAAGAGCTTTGATGACTTAGCATAAACACATGAAAAGGGTGAACAGTTAGCTCCATCATTAACAAGCCAGGCCTTCAGAGTCAGTTTAGATCCCAAATTCCTTTAGGTTTAACATGAATGGTAACCTCCTGGAATCGTGTGACTCAGCCTCCCTGTCAAAACCCAAGTACACAAACCTCTGTTTTAATGGAGGTCTGAAGAATGAATGAGCGGCCTGTCTAATTAGGTTACAGAGCCACTTCAGGTCCAAGTGGGTCTGTCCACTCCTTCTACCACATTAGTTACCACGGGGAGTGGGTTATAAATGGCAGCCCAATCCTCTGATGACGCACGCCTAGCGACTCCCTCATCAGGGCTATAGCTAACCAATACACATTAGAATTAAACAGATTTCATTAACTGAAATTAGAAACACTTCTCTCTCTCTGAATGAGAAAAAAAAAGGGCATCCATTCCCCTAGGCAGTTGCAAACCCTTTACAGGGAGCTCTGTGGCTAGATATGGTGGTACGCGCCTGTACTGCCAGCTGCTGGGAAGCTGAGGTGGGTAATCCAGGAAGCCTCTGATGTTTCTACTCAGAATGACTTAAGACTATGCCTGCCTGATGATGCCTGCAACCTGCAACCTGTAACCTATTAACTGGCAATGCAGCCCTGTGCCAGATCCCTTAGCTCTGTCAGGCAGAAGAAGCAGGCTGACTGCTTCCGGCTGCCTAGGCTCCGCCGGAATTGAGGAGGTGACCAGAATTTCAAAGTTGTACAATTCTGCTAGGAGAAAGACAGCTGAGTGAGTTGTTTGTTCAACAGGCACTAAAAATAAAGTTTGACACCTCATTTAAGAACTTCCAGCAGCGTGCAGGAAGCTGATTCATTTTTTCTAATAAAACTTAATTGTCATAGTGTTTATTTAATAGTGAGATAATAGCATCTTATGTTTATGAAATGTCTTATAGCAGGAGGGAGTCCACACCACTTCAAAGACTTCAAAAGCAACTAGATAGGAACCACTCTGAACTGCCAACATCTGGGGTATTGGAGGAAAAGCAGGAAGGGATGGACTGAAGAAGTGGCCATGCCTTTACAACAAATTCACCCTAGTACAAAGCCACTAAGCAGGCTCCAGAAATGGGTTTCTTGCTCAGTGTGTGGGGAAAAGAATCTGACCACCTGACGAGTGCTTCAGAATGGTGGTTGAAGAAAAGAGGACCCGATCTGAGTGACGTGGGGAGAGGAGGTGCTAAATGTTGGCAGAGGTGGTCTCTTTCCAATTCAAACTCAGAGGTACCATATTTCATCTTCTGGCAGTCAAAGCAGGAAGTATTAGAAATAAAATAGAATCCGGTCGTTTTAGGATACTTAGTTTCTGGTAGTTGTAGATGGGTCTGGCCTCAGAATTAATGGAGAGGGCCAGATCCCTAAAAGGCTCGAGTTCTTACCATTGCTTCCTTGAAAATCCACAACTTACCTTCATCCTTGGAGTTTTTCTTAAAGTTGCTTGAGCATTGGAAACACATGGGGAGCTCATTTTACAAGCACATTCTTCTTTCAAAAATGCTCTGTTTTGTTTTTGTTTTGTTTGAGACAGGGTCTCACTATGTAGCTCTGGCTGCCTGGAATTTGCTATGTAGGCCAAGCTGGCTTTGAACTCATAGAGATATTTTTTTTTGCTTCTGCCTCTTGAGTGCTGTGATTAAAGGGGTGCACCACCTGACCTCTGCTTCTATTTCGACTGAGGTGGACTCTAAGAATATGTTATCTCAATCTATCTATCCGTCCGTCCGTCCGTCTGTCCGTCCATCTATCCATCCATCCATCCATCCATCCATCCATCCATGCATCCATCTATCTATCTATCTATCTATCTATCTATCTATCTATCTATCTATCTATCTATCTATCTATCTATCTATCTAACATGGTATTGAGTATGGTACTCTCAGGGTCATTCTAGGTAAGAACCTGTGCTACAAGCCAAGCCCCAAGAATCAACATGTTTTCCCCAAGCATTTCAAGTGTTGAAGACTGATGAATTTTTAGCCATGCTTTCAGAAACAGTGATACTAGAGTCAGTTTCACAGAGGTTGGGACTCTGGTCTTTGGTTTGCCAACTCAATACAAAGTGTGTCTTGACTTTCAGTGTCGTTTTGCTTTCTGCAAAGATTCTAGGAAGATCTGAAATCTTCTCAGTGTTTTCCCCGTTGCTCCGAGGAGGGGTTCCTGCCACGTAAAGATCAGTACCAAAGGGAAAGTGAACCATAGTTCCCTCTAAGAAGTGAATGGGCCACACCAAGTCTGTTAGGAATTATGGCAGTCACCAAGTTCCCCGCCTCTTCTCTCCTCCCCTCCTACTCAAAGCACTAGTGGGATAACTTTCTATCTTTGGAGTCAATGGCATAGCAGGTCCTATGGATGTGACTGTTCTTTTATGTCTAGGTAGATAGGATTTAGGTTTGAAGGGAACATTTTAACTGAAGGAGGAAGGAAACAGGGATACTATTTTGGAAGCTGTTTTGGCAAAAAAAAAAAAAAGGAAAAAGTTTCACTAAACATGATGTTTCCTGAAAATATTTTGATTTGTACTTATTATTAAACATTATTTTGCATATTAGACTATGGGCGATGGAAATAATAGGGAACTAAGGACTCTACTAAATCAGCGCTATAGCAATCTACAATGACTAATGGATGAGAATAATACTAATTATCCGAAGACTTGATATAGGTGTTAATGTTTCTTAGTTGGCCTATGCCACTTGCCTTGCTCCCTTTCCAAGCCATCCATCAGAATTGTGTCAAGCAAAGCAGAAACTCTCAAAGATGAACTATCCATGCTTCCTCTTCTGGTATTCCCCAATCTTTTGTGGCTTAGAAGATATTTTGAGGACAAGCTTAGGAGAAGTTTTCCCTGCTCACTGACGCTACCACTCACTAGATCCTAGGATTCTTCTATGAGCCTTATTTCTTTGTAACATGTGGCTCAAGCAACGAAGGTAATTACAAATAATTCTGATGGGAAGAACACAATATCAGTTGCCTATTGTGATATAAAATAGCTCCACACTATCCCAGAATGGAATATAACACAGGTTTATTTATTTGGGAGCAAACTCACAGAAAGAGTAGAAATCTGCACCCCTCTGCATGCACAGGGAACTGGAACCAAATCCAGCAGCCAAGGGGCTCATGCGCACCCCTATGTCTGCATTTATAGTACAAGATACCATGCCCAAAGTGGGCTAGCATCCCAAAGGCCGTTGGCTGAAGGAGTTCCCACAACACTTCCCCCTTTTGTCTAAATAAGAGAGTATGAATGTGTTTGGTATATAACCTTCAAGATATATGCAAATAAACCATACTTTGATGGAATGAAAGAATGCCACCAAAGTAAGTTGTAAAATGAGTGACACGTTTTCATTAGTCATTTCTTTCCACTAGTGGAATCTTCTTCCCTTCTTTTCCCTCTCTTTTCCTTCCTTCCTTTCTTTCTTTCTCTTCCTTCCTCTTTCATTCCTTCTCTTGGTACAGCTGTGTCTTGGTCCATTTATATTACTATAACAAAACACCACAGACTATACTGGGCACAATAATGTCTGTTTGTAGTTCCAGCCTCTTGAGAGGATGGAGCAGGAAGATCACTTGAGCCCAAGAGTTTGGTGCCAGTGTGGGTATTACATCAAGAGCCTGTTTCAATCAATCATACAAACAGTGTATCACTGTAGAATGCATGCTTAACTTTGGGTCCAATCACCACACTATAAACACACACACACACACACAGAGAGAGAGAAACAGAGACAGAGACAGAGACAGAGACAGACAGAGAGAGTAATAAAAATTGGATTTTCTTTTTGAATTACATTTATTTTATTAATTTCTCTCTCCGTGTGTTTATGCACACATGTGCATATGTCTGTGACTGTGAAACTTTCAGTACGCATTGTTCTTCTACTGCGTGGATCCCAGGAATTGCACATAGGTTTTCAGGCTTAGTGACAAGGGTCTTAACCCAATGTGCCATCTCAGAATAATGAGTATCTCTTTACTTATTTATCTACTTTTACTTATTTCATCAGAATTTATTCAGATATATTTTGTACTAATTTTGTTAGTTTTATGCCAGACTATTTCATTTGTGGGTATTATTTTAAGTAATATTGTATTTTAATGTATTTTTCTAATTGTTTATTGCCAGAATACAGGAGAGCAATTGATTTTTGTATATTAAACCATGTACTCTAAAACCTTGTTTCAATTGTTTATTGGTTCCAGGAGGGGTTATTTGTTGTTGATGATGATAGTGGTAGTTCTTTAAGAGGTTTCTTATAAAGTATCATGTCTTTGGAAAAACCTTTATTTTTTCCTTCCCAAAATGTATCCCTTTTGAACTTCTAGTATGCTTCTGAAAGCTATGAAGCAGTTATATTTCTGTTTTTCCCCAATCATTGAATGAAACTTCCAGGTTTTTTTTTGTGGGGTGTGTGTGTGTGTGTGTGTGTGTGTGTGTGTGTGTGTGTGTGTTGAATATGTTAGCTATAGCTTTTTGTGCATGTTCTTTAGTAGGTTAAGGGATTTCCTTTCCATTCCAAATTTTCTGGGAATCTTTGTTTTAGATGGGCATTATGTTTTGTCAAATGCTTGTCCTGCATCTAGTGGCATGGTCATTTGATTCTTTTATTTTTCTGACTTTAGTATACCAATGTGATCTCTTGTGTTAACTGCATTTTGGATAATGTACCTGTCATTACACCCTGGAGTAAATCTTACTTGGTCATAGGGTATCATTCTTTTTATATATTGCTGGATTTGGCTTGCTAGTGTTTTGTTAATGATTTTTGTGTAAAGGTTTGTGAGGCTGTGGTTTTCTCTTTTTAAAGTGTCTTTGTCAGGACATAGTATTAGGGCAATTCTGGCTACTTGAAATGAGTTAGGAAGTGTCTTCTCAGCTTCTAGTCTACAGAACAGATTGCAGTGAATTGGTATTATTTCTTCCTAAAGTGTTTCATCATAGAGTCTGCCTCTGATCCATTCTGTTGCTGGTGTTTTATGTTTTAGAGGGCAACTAAGTGTGGGTTCAATTTATTATTTATTTAATATTATTTAATGGATATGGGTCTATTCAGATGATCTTTTGTTGTTGAGTTTTTCAAGACGTGTCTCTTAAAAAATTAGTCTGTGTAATCTAATCTTCATGTTGATGGGCAAAGAGTTCTTGATGATATTCCTTTATTTTCTTTTATAAAGTCTATGGAGTCTCAGTCACTTTGTATCTATTAATTAATTAATTAATTAAAAAATTGTTTCAACTATTTACTATTAAGAAATTTTCCAGGTGTAGTACCTGTAATTCAAGTACTTAGGAGGATATAGCCTGAGGAATGCCAGGAATTCCAGGACAGTTTGGGCTATATAGACTTTATCTCATAAAAACAAAAATAGTCAACACATATTTAGTTAATGCCTATTATGTACCAAGTACTGTGCTATAGCTGAGGATATGGTAACACTGGTTTCTTGGAACTTACATTCTTATGAGGAGGATAAACATTGAATCAATAAATAATAGACACATCTACAAATTGCAGTTGCAGTAAGTGCTGGCAAGAAATAGATAGTATGAGAAAGAACTTCTTCAGCAAGTGTGGGAAGGGAAAGCCTTTCTAAGGAGGTGACATTTTAGCTGAGAACTAAAAACTGAGAAAGTCTAGCCCTGTTAAAAAAAAAAAGAGTCTGGAAAAGAGCATTCCAAACAAAGTAGCCACATGAGCAGATACTCAATAAAAGGAAGGGCGCTACATGTGGGAAGAAACAAAATACATCCAGTGTGCTTAGAGCACTGTAAGTGTGGGAGTCAGTAGTGTCCAGGGAGCCATGAGAGGTGGTCGAGGGTCACATCCTATAGGACTTTATAAGCCATGATAAGGAGTTTGGATTCCGCTCTAGGTTAAACGAAAATTTCAAGAGACTTTAAATAAGAGAGTGACAAGGTGTGTCTTACGTTTCTAAGCGATACTGTGGGATCTTTCCTCACTGCTGTGAGGAAAAGATGGCGGAAGAGAGCAAGCCTGAGGGCAGAACCCAAGAGGTAGTGAAGTAGTCTAGGCAGGAGGAGCTGGGTGCCTGAAGTAGGCCAAGAGGGCAGTGAAAATGGAAAGATGGAAAGTAGAATGAATGTGATTTGTTTTTTACCAGGTACTAGGTTTGGCATTTACAAGCAGAATTTATTGGGCAATCTCATTGACTTTATTCAGCCGTGGGAAGTTGCCTTCCCCCACCTTCAGTTTGAGATATTCTTCCTTTCAATTACCCAGGAGCTACAAAACCATCCCATTGGCTCATCATTTTATCCGGAGAGTGACTATTATAGTTCCCCAGGTCTATCAGCAGCATATGTTCAAGGTACCATGGTCTTCCATTCCAAACAGATGTTTCTACAGTCTGGGCACATTCTAAGTAGCGCACACTCTGATGATCATTGTTCTCATCTTTCCCAGGTGGGTGACATTTAGAATGATTATTGTTCAGCAGTACTCAGGATTGTACTAAACGGTATGACAGGAGGAAGAACGTTGATTCTCAGGGTGCTTAGAAAGTGGAATGGATCGCCTGAGGAGGTTATGAAGGGTCCTTCAGCCCGACACGCTGCTGAACTATGAAGACGTTACATAGCAACGTGATCAGCATCTCTATATTCTAAAGAAAAAGCAAATCAAGTGACAAGGGAAGAAAGGTGAAAGGATGTTGTCAATGCTAGGTCATGGGTGGCTGCCAAACAATGCCAGTCAGGACTCAACCTAGTTGGGCCAGTAGGTAAATAGGAGAACTTGAGAACAAATTACCAGTGAAGTCTGAAACTATAAAGCTCAGGTCTGAATTCAGGGTAGAAAACCTCACTGGAGGATGCAGGCAGGGTCTTGGGTCTGAATGTGTAGTCAAGAGTGAAGCTGCAGAGATGTGAGGCAGACAGAAGGGCTGCATCGGGTCGGAGAAAATCTTTCTAATGACGTTGGTCTATGACTGGACTTTAAACCAGGCAAAGGGAAATAGGTAGATATAAAATCAGAGGTGAAATATACCTCTTGAACCAGAACACCATAGCTCGGCCATGGCATTTCAGTGCGTTCTGGAACAGGCACCCATTTGACCTCTGCTTTGCTTTCAACCCTTGCAGAGAGAGGCAATTTAACAGCTTTTTGTGATTTCGGCACAGTTCTGTACCAGAGGAGATACAGCCTTGCCAGATGATGCACCGTTCCTGGGCCTTGTATTTTTGTGGTCAGTGAATGTCCTTGTGAACTTGAAAACTGACTTCAAATAGAATTGAGTTCACAATCAAAGAAATTCCTCTGTTCTCCCTTTCCCCCGTCCATATTGTCCTTCCTCAAAACACTTCACCGGCTCAACCATTTCTCTGAGTCTCCTAGAGAGGTCTGTTGCATGGGTTCATTAGCAGAATCCTCTCACCTCCCCAGTGGCTTTCACCACCAACTCCCTGGGGAGGATAATCTGCTGCCAAAGCCTCTAATGCCATAACAAAAGCATTGATGCATTGAGGTGGCTGCCGCTGCTGCTCCTGCTGCTGCTGTCACGAAGCTGCCTCCCTCCCAACGGAAACTACTAAAGCCAGTGCTTCTGATGTGGCCTTCTGTATTCAATGTCCCACAGAGATTTTAGGGAAGCGTCCTTTAAACTGGTACTTACTCTTACAAAACTCTCTCTGCTTAGAACTTAGATTTGAGACTAGGGAGCTGGATCAGAAGATAACCAGGATAGAGGCCCCTGGTGGGTATCATTTTGATGGATTGATTTGTTTGTTTGCTTGCTTTTTAGTCTTCTCAGCAAGGGTTTCCACCCTATTTCAATAGCTTATAGACTGTACTCTGGAACTTAAGGCTAAGTATTGTGAACTACATTTGCCCGGTCACAGAACAGTCTTTCTCCTAGCAACAGTGATCCAACTAAATGATGGGCATATGACCAAGAAAGATCAATCAGTTTTGTTTCTTAGATTACATCAGTTTAGCTAACTCTTCTCTTTCTTTTGGAAAAATACTTGACAAAAGCAACATAATGAAGGCAAGGTTTATTTTCGCTCACAACTTGAGGGTAGAGTTCACCATGAGGAAAGAGGCACGGTGGCAGGAGCGTGAAGCATTTGCTCACATTGCACCCCGAGTCAGGAAGCAGAGGGAGCTGAGTGCTAGTGGTCAGCTTACTTCTCCAGTTTTATTCAGTCTGGGACCCCAGCCTGTAGTATTGTTCTGCACCTGTCCAAATTCAGTGTTTCCTTCTGTGGTGGCTTGAGAGAAAATGGCCCCCAAAGGAAGTGGCACTATTAGGAGGTGTGGCTTTGTTGGACAGCCTTGTTGGAGGAAGCCTGTCACTGTAGAGGTGGGTTTTGGGGTCTCATATATGCTCAAGGCATACCCAGTGTCTGAGACCTTTTCCTGTTGCTTGAACAATATGTAGAAGTCTCAACACAGTTTCAGCCCACATGCTGCATTGTCCCACCACGAAGATAATGAACTGAACCTCTGAACTGTAAGTAAGCCACTACAATTAAATGGTTTTCATTATAAGAATTGCCATGGTCATGGCATCTCTTCATAGCAATAGAAACCCTAACTGAGACACCTCAGTTAAACCTCTATGAAAACTCCCTCAAAGACACACACTCAGAGTTCTATCTCCTAGGTGATTCTAAACCTAGTGAAATTGGAATGACAACATTCAAACACTCTGAGAAACTGAAATGGTGTGTGGTAAGCTTTGGGAGTCGTGTCCCCTGAAATGTGGAGACCAGCTTCCATAAAGGGAAATGAAACAAGTAGGAAAGAGATACAGAAATTAATAGGGAAGAAATGCAGACACAGGGAATTCCAACAATGTCCAGCCCTCAGTTCCCCAGCCCTAAGCACTAAGAGCAGCTCTGGGTGGCTCTTTATCCTTCCAATCAGATATGATCCTTTCTGAGATGCTCCTTGAGCTACTAAGCAAACAATTTCCCTGTGGGCTCACCTTCTCCACCTTTCAGACTCAAGAGTTACGTAAATATTAAGGTCTATACAACTTAGGTGGCCAAGTTGGATCATTTTCATATAATCATTCATTGACAAATATTCACGGCGTTCTTGCTCCATGTCAAACACAGCTGTAGGAGATGAGAATATAAACGTGAATGAATGAAAATTTCTGTACTCATAAAGCTTGCATTCTAATGGGAAATTATTTACAAACAAATGATTATATGCATAACCTAATCTCATAAGGTCAGGAAGAAAAATAGAGCACATGAATGTGACAGAGAATAACCGAGTAGGGGTGCTGTTTTGGGTAGTCTGGTCAAGGAAGACCTCCTGTGGAATACACAGACCTCAAAGAAGTGAAATCACGTGGATATCTGGGGAGAGAAAACTACTGTAGTCTAAGACTACAAAGCTGTGAGGGGGATTTGGTATGTTGGCAACAGCATGGAGATTGGTGAAATAAGGAAATAAGCAAAGGAAGAGTAGTACAAAGTTAGGCCAAAGAGGTAGTGAAGAGACAATTCGCACAAGAACCTTGAAGACTAGGCTATAAACTACATTTTTTCTAATGGTGTTAGAGTCATTAGCATATTTTGAGTAAGCACTGACTGGATCAGATTTACCCCTTAAGGGTCACGACCTCCTGAAGAGAGAATAAAGCATAGGGGAAAAAAATGGAGGCAGGGCCAGAGAGCTGGTTCAGTGGGTAAAATCGTTAGCTGTGCAAGTCTAAGCTGGACGCCTGGAAGCCTTGGGAAAACCCCAGGGTGGAGTGGAGTTGGCTGTTGTTTTTTTGTTTGTTTGTTTGTTTTGTTTTATTTTTTACTCTTTGTGGGTCTACCACCCAGCTCCTAAATAAATACATGGAGGCTTGTTCTTAGTTGTGAATGTCTAGCCTTAGCTTGGTTTATTTCTAGCCAACTTTCCTTAAATTATCCCGTCTACCTTTTGCCTCTGGGCTTTTTACCTTTCTTGATTCTACAATCTTTCTTTACTTCTTATTCTGTGGCTGGCTGTGTGGCTGGCCCCTGGTATCTCCCTCTCTTCCTTTCCTTGCTCCCCCCCTTCTGTTTTTCTCCTCCTATTTATTCTCTCTACCTTCCAGCCCTGCCTATCCTTTCTCCTGCCTCGCCGTTGGCCATTCAGCTCTTTATTAGACCATCAGGTGTTTTAGACAGGCAAAGCAGCACAGCTTGACAGAGTTAAACAAACGCAACATAAAAGAATGCAACACATCTTAATACATATTAATACATAATTAAACACATAATCCACAGCATAAACGAATGTAACCCATCTTAAACTAATTTCCCCCAATAGTGGAGTGTGTCTGTAATCCCACAGAACAGAAACCAGAGACTTAGCCCCAAAACAAAGTGGGGCGGGGGAAGAGAGTATCAATTCCCAAAGAGTTGTCCCCTGACTTGGACACGTGTGCCATGGCATGCACCTGTCCCCCCTACACACTAAGTAAATAAATATTTTAAAGAGTGGAGACAACCAGAGATTATCATACCAAGCCAATCACATCAGTTTCAAAAAGATAAATATTGGCTGTTTTCTTTCATTTGTGGAACCTAGATTATAAATAGATTAAACATTGTATATATAGCAGGAAAATAGAAGCAAGCCTGGGACGGGGAAGAAGAGGAATATGGGAGAGCAAAGTATGTCATATACTTGTATATAAATGTCCTTATGAAACCCAGTTCTAGGTACAATGATTACATGCTGGTTAAGTACTTAAAAATGGATGGCAGTGGGGAGACCAGGTGATACTACTGTTTTAGTCCAGGTAAAAAATGATGGGACTAGCAACTAAGGGAAGCAGGGAAAAGTGTAGTAAGATTGAATTCGAAAATCCAAACTTCGATTTCAAAGGGGAAGCCAGTTAAAGCTACTGTAGTTTGCTCATGGATGGCACGTGGAATGTGAGGGCCAGGGTGACTCCGGCTGTTTTAGCCTCAGCAATCAGATGAGTCAGGAAGACACTTATCAAGATGGTGACAAATTGCAAAGTCATGGTTTTGGAGACTGGGATCTGGTGAACGCGAAATGCCAATTAAGTATACAAGCAGTGTAGCAAAATCAGGAGAAGAAAATTTATAGGATAAAAGGGGGTACAAAGTGCTAGGATGAAAAGGGGTTTCCCAGGAAACAAGAAGTGTCCCTTCCACATCCATGCAGGGAGCATCACACTGTCAATAATTGCAGGAGAGCACATGTATTTATTTTAGTAGCTAGCCCATAGTAGGTGCTCAATAAGTGTTTACTGAATTCTTTCAAAGCTATTGAAAGAGTGATCCAAACAGAAGGGAACAAGAGTCACATGAAAGGAACAGTGAACAGAATAAAAAGTAAGCAAAGGAAAGAAATAGTATCCTGAAGGGGAGAGATTCTGACTATGCTTGGGAGAAGAATAAGCTGCAAGTGAAGAAGAGAAAATAGAAACAAATCAAAGATTAAAGTTATCATCATACAAGAAAGATAGGGCTGAGCATGTTTTGGCTGCCAGCTTTCTCGCCTGACTCCTGCCAACAGGGCTTGCAGCTTCGTTGATGAAGACCTTTTCTTGGCCCTGCGCATCAACAGAGCAAGCATGGAAGAAAACTCAGTTTCAGCATTCAGAGGTCGCAAGCAGCCAGGAGTGAGGACAGTAGCCAGCCGTGATCAATGCAGAATCGATTTACAATTTAGTGCTTTTGTGTTTCAAAGTAAGATACCAGAAGAGGACAGCTAGGGGGAGGGCAGATTTCAAATTCCTTCTGCTAACACTGAAAACCTAATGGGAGGGAAGCCATGTCACTGCAAGCAGGATATATAGTACTGGGAAAGGGCGACCCGTGAAAGGGCATGGCAAAGTAGAGGGCAAAGACCTAAAGGGAAGGCTGCGAGAGTGATATACAAAGAAATATGAAGAGGGTTAGGCTCATAAAATAGAAATTGATGGACTAGGGCATGAGGACATTAAAAAGATCTTAAAGAGGCTTCAGGGAATGGAAGAATGAGGGTCAAACAGAGATATCTGTCGGAACAGCTTCTTGACAAGCAGCTAGCAAAAGCCAATATGTAACAAGATGGGAAGAAGGGTGAGCTTGAGGAAGGGGGAGGCGGCTGTAGCACTTGCTGTCTGAATGTAAATCACGAGTGGAAATTCTGTGTATACAAGACAATACAGCCTTGTGAAAACACAGAAAGATGCTATGGAACATTCTTTTATACATTGAGACAGTTGTGAGTATGCATTAGTGTCCACAGAATGGCACAAGCACCTCTAAATTCAATGATAACTGCTTTGAGAGTAAGTTGCGTTGTTGCTTTTTATTTCTGAGCCTTGGTTTCTTCGTCTGTGACTCAGGAGTTATAATAGTAAAAAACAAAGCATGGGATTGTCATAGGCAAGCAGTACATGAACAGTGCTTTGCACATAGGAGGCAAACAATATTACTATTACTGGTATTGTTGTTACAACTACTTTTCTATCAAAATAAAACACTTTTATTGGGTATGTTTGTGTATGTGTGTATGTACATATCATGATACAATGCTCTCTCTCTGTGTGTATGTGTGTGTGTAACAGTTAAGAAATAATATGAAAATAAAATCAACAAGTCACATTCAAGATTACCTAACCCATAAGAATAGATTCTCTTTTCAAGGAAAAGAAACAGTCAATCAGAGGAGGAAGGGCAGAAGGCATGATCTTGGACAGACATGCATCACATGCAAACAGGAGAATGCTGGTGTATGCAGGATGGCAGATGGGGAAAGGATGGAGAGCACAGTTTGCATGTTGAAAAGTGATATTGATCTTTTATTATTAATTATTAATATTTTATTATTATTATCATTTATTATATATTTATTATTATTAATATTTTATTATTATTATTTTTTATTATGTGTTTGGTAACAGGAAATGAACTGGAAGGGCACAGAGTATTCTCCTTCATTTATAATTGAGCTCCTTGTGTTGTGGCCCTCCCTGCAGTTTCTTAGAGATTAATAAGCTCCGGTCTGTGCAGATCCTGGCTGGGCTGGGAAAGAATCAGCTTAGCTCCTTTTGCTTCCCTCCTCTTCCAACCCAGCCCCTATCGTTGTTCAAATGCCCCAGAACCTCAGAGCTAAGCTTGTCCACATGTTGATGAAACTCTCGCCTGGCAGAGCCTTTTCTTTTCTTGGCATGCATCTTATTTTAGTAACACGCAACAAGCAATACAGAGGACGCTCAGACTGAGGGGGAAGAGGACAAGAAAGACAATCATCACAGCTTTAAAATAAGTGTGTTCTTGGGAGAAAAGGAAGAATAGCACCCACAGATGAGTGCATTTCTTCAATGATTCAGGAGAGGAAAGGAACTCGGGGCGGGGAGGGGGGAGGTGCATAGGGTGGAGCAAGCCAAAAATCTGCAGAATTGGAGTACCATTTTACTGCAGCCTCCCAACAAAGAGCATATTAATGAAAACATAGATGAAGGGGATGCCTCACCACTGCTACTCTACTTGGTACAGACCGATGGTATGGCATCAGTTCAGGGGCAATGCCTAAGAATGTTCTAGGAGAAGGACCAAGATTCAGTGCAAAATAAAGCTGTGGGATTCTTTGGTTTAAAATTATTAGCAATGTTAAGGTAACAGAGCTGTAATTCAAGCAGTTCTGGTGTCTGTTTATTTAGACAGGGTCTCATAGCCGAGGCTGGTCTGGAACTTGCTATATGGCCCAGATGGACCAGAACTTGTAACCCTCATGCCTCAGCCTCTGCAGTTGGGATTGCAAGCATGAGCCACCACACTGAACTCCAAAACTGTTTTTATGAGTATAAGTTCCCTATGGCCAGTCCTGCCTAGGAACATGGTTTCTCCTTAGATCCCGGTTCATTGTTTTATTTAGCAAATCAAAATGATAGAACTAGAATAATTTGTTATCTCATTCCGAGTCTTATTTTGTGAATTTTAAGTGTTTTTATTTATCATACACCATATTCAAGATGATACAATAGGTCCTGCCTAGCTGCAAATGAAGAGAAAGTATCTGACGTTTCCAGATTTGTGTGAATGCCAATATCTATCTTTTAACAGGAGATGTTTCCTCTTCCCTTTCGTTTCCCTGGTCTGGTATGGTTTTGATAGAAGCTCCGAAAAAATGGAGAGAAAAGGCAAGAAAAGCTGTTTCCAGGACTCTGCTCCTCCCAGCCTTGTACGGCTCTAAATATCCTCTTTCTGGGCTCTCCTCCCAGCTCCCCTCCCTCCCAAATCTTTCCCTGAGCTCTTTAATGTTCTTTCTGCTTATTTGTCACCCCTTGTGGCAGCTATTAAACCAAATCCTTACTTTGAGAATTGGTAATTAAAGGGAAAGAATTAAGCATTTATCCTGCCTTTCCAGCAGGAACTATATTTCAGTATAATCAAATAGCCATAGTTTTGCTCTTTATTTATTTAACACTTACATAGCATTTACCGTGCAGCAGGCCTGTTCTGACAGTTTTCCCAGTGTTACCTCTTTTTCCTTCTCCTAACAACCACGTTTTACAGATAAGGAACTGAAGCCTTGAGGAGCAAAGTGACTTACTAACACAGGTAACAAGAGATAGGACTAAGATTCAAATTCAGACAGTCGCCAAAATCCACGCACTTCCAGGCATACTAAGTCACCCTGTACCTACTAGGTAAATTCATACCTTCCCGAGCCTGTTGGCTAGTAAATATATACTGACCGAATTTTCCAAAGCTATTTTATTGGCTGAGGATAATGTTCAGTAGATACTTGGCTAACATACAAGAGATGCTAGGTTAAAATGCCCAGCGCTAGAATAAAAATCATTTTTGATCCTAACGTGAATCCAGGCAAGAGTTCCTAGATGAAATTAAAACTGTTAGGTGGATGAATAACTAGTAGGGAAGGGGTTGTAAGGTACAAACTTACCAGCACATAGACTACTTCCTGATTACCAGGAGGAAAATAACTACAGAGAATTGGGGAAATGGGTGATGTGCTTACTGCACAGGTATGAGGACCTGAGCTTGAATCCTCTGCACCCATGTAAAAATCAGGTGTTATCATACATGCTTGTAACCCCATCACTGGGAGTGCCAGACAAGGGGATCACAAAGACTCACTGGCCAGCCAGTCTATTCGAATTGGTGAGCTTCAGGTTGAGTGAGAGACCTTGCCTCAAAAATGAAAGTGCAGAGAGATAGAAGATGATCATTGAGGTCAACCTCTAGCCATCACATGCACCCTTCAGGTGAGTTCACCCCACCGCGAAGCATGCACACACACACACACACACACACACACACACACACACACACACACACACCAAGAGTCCAGCATGTTTAAGTTTCAGCAGTAACTTTTTTTTGACACAGGTTTCTCTGTGTAGCTTTGGAACCTAGAACTCGCTCTGTAGACCAGGCTGGCCTTGACCTCTCGGAGATCAACCTGCCTCTGCCTCCCCAGTGCTGGGATTAAAGGTGTGTGTCACTGCCCAGGTGCAGTGACTTATTTTAAATTCCACCCTTTTATTGGCTTTTCTCTGTCTTCTGTCTCACTCCATGAGTCCTTTGCTTCTTGCAACCACCTCCCAAACAATGTAAGATGGAAACTCTTACTTCAAAGAGTCTGCTTTGGAGATAATCCAGACTAACCACACACACACACACACACACACACACACACACACACATGCCAAAAGCAAAACCAAAAAAAAAAGCAAATAATTTTCTGCCATCATGCTGATGCAATGGTCAACCACAGTATTATAAATGGAAATAACCACATACCACTGTATGTCTTCAGATAGTCTGCAGTCTTCCATGCATTCTGTGTTGATGTATTTTAGCCAATGGCATTTAACTCGAATATATCAAGCCTTGGGGTCTAAATTCCAATTTTCAGAGAATTTATGAGATTGAGAAACCCACAAATAAGTGTTTAGGCAGTCTAAAAAGTGGAGCATCTTTCAGAACAACCAGTCTGTTTTCTTTAGTTAGTCAGTACATTGAAAAATAGAGAAAAAGTGTTATTCTCAAGAAATAGAAAGATTGTAACCAGATCAAGGCACAAGTTTGGACTGAATCTAGTCTGGGACAAAGCAGCTGCAAAAGCCATTTTCAGTACAGTGTAGAATGTTTGATGTGATTTGCTCACATTGAAGGGAAAAAATTAAAACATCTTTTTTTCTTTTTTAACTTAAATTTATTTATTTAAAACAATCTTTTCTCGTTTTACATACCAATCCCAGTTCCCAATCCCTCCCCTCCTCCTGTTCCCTTCACCTCCCCCCTCCTCACCCCCCATCCACTCCCATAGGGAGTCAATAAAGTCTAGCACATTGCTTTGAGGAAGGGCCAAAGCCTTCCCTAGTATATCTAAGCTGAGCAAGGTATCCCTCCAAAGAGAATGGGTTCCAAAAAGCCAGTACAAGCAGTAGGGATAAATCCTGGTCTCACTGCCGGTGGCCCCACAGTCTGTCCCAGCCACCCACTATCAGAGGGTCTAGTTTGATCCTATGCTGGTTCCTTCCCTGTCAGGCCAGAGTTGGTGAGCTCCCATTACCTCAGGAAAGCTGTTTCAGTGGCTATCCCCATCATGGTCTTGACCTCTTTGCTCATATGCTCATCCCTCCCCTCTTCAGTCTAGTGCTCTGATGAGGGTCTCTGCCTCTGTTTCCATCAGTTGCTGGATGGAGGTCTATGGTGATATTTAAGATAATCATCAGTCTGACCACAGGGCAAAGCCAGTTCAGGCACCCTCTCCTCTATTGCTTAGGGTCTTAGCTGGGGTCATCCTTGTGGATCCCTGGGAATTTCTCTAGTGCCAGGATTCTCACTAGCCCCATAATGGCTTCCTCAATCCAGACATCTCTTTCCTTGCTCTCCCTCTCTGTCCTTTCCTCATCTTTACCATCCTATTCCCTCATGTTTTCCTCCCCCTCCTCTTCTCCCCTCCTCCTCTTCTTCTGCCTTCCCTTCTCCCCTTCTCCCACCACACTCCCAACTTTCTCAGGAGATCTTGTCTATTTCCCCTTCCCAGGGGGATTCATGTATGTTTCTCTTAGGGTTTTCCTTGTTACCTAGCTTCTCTGGGGTCATAGACTATAGGCTGGGTATCCTTTGCTTTATGTCTAATATCCACTGATGAGTGAGTACATACTGTGTTTGTCTTTCTGGGTCTGGGTTACCTCACTCAGAAATATTTTTCTAATTCCATCCATTTGCATGCAAATTTCAAGATGTCATCATTTTTTATTGCTGAATAGTACTCCATTGTATAAATGCATCACATTTTCTTTATCCATTCTTTAGTTGAGGGACATCTAGGTTGTTTCCAGGTTCTGGTTATTATAAATAATGATGCTATGAACATAGTTGAGCAAATGTCCTTGTAGTATGATTGAGCATCCTTTGGACATATGCACAAGAGTGGTATTACTGGGTCCTGAGGTAGGTTGATTCCCAATTTTCTGAGAAACTGCCATACTGATTTCCACAGTAGTTGCACAGGTTTGCATTCCCACTAGCAATGGAGGAGTGTTCCCCTTACTCCGCATCCTCTTCAGCATAAGCTATCATTGGTGTTTTTGATCTTAGCCATTTTAACTGGTGTAAAATGGTTTTGATTTGCATTTCCCTGATGGCTAAGGATGTTGTGCATTCCTTAAATGCCTTTTTGCCATTTGAGATTCTTCTGCTGAAAAACTCTGTTTAGATCTGTAACCCATTTTTACTGGATTATTTTGTATTTTGATGTCTAATTTCTTGAGTTCTTTATATATTTTGGAGATCAGTCCTCTGTCTGATGTGGGGTTGGTAAAGATCTTTTCCCAGTCAGTAGGCTGCCATTTTGTCTTATTGACTGTGTCATTTGCCTTATAGAAACTTCTCAGTATCAGGAGGCCCCATTTATTTACTGTTACTCTCAGTGTCTGTGCTACTGGTGTTATATTTAGGAAGTGGTCTCTTGTGCCCACGAGTTCAAGGCTACTTCCCACTTTCTCTTCTATAAGGTTCGGTGTGGTTGGATTTTTATTGAAGTCTTTGATCCATTTGGACTTGAGTTTTGTGCATGGGGATAGATAAGAATCTATTTTCATTCTTGTAAATGTTGACATCCAGTTATGCCAGCACCATTTGTTGAAGATGCTTTCTTTTTTCCACTGTATAATTTTAACTTCTTTGTCAAAATTCAGGTGTTCATTGGTGTGTGGATTAATATCAGGGTCTTCTATTTGATTCCATTGATCCACCTGTCTGTTTTTGTGACAATACCAAGCTGAACAAAATGTACTGTTAAATGCCTGTTCCAAAGTAGATTAGGTCTTTCCCTGTCAACTTTCCTTGCAGTTTGGTTTACCTGCTTTACTTTGAATGAACCCTGGTGTTTTCCCTATACATTGCTTCCTGTAGCAGATATTGTTCATACTACACACATTTTGCTTGATAAGAATGGCAAGGATCATTTCTATCCATGCCAGCTTGGCTTCTAATCACTAGTGCCTATACCTCTTTGGTTGGAGTCCGCTCCCCCCCCCCAGCTTCCAGGGCCGTTTTTGCCTAGACTCAGAAGGGTCCAGAAGTGATAGGAGCAGAATGAATTCTGTAGGGCAGCTCTGAAACAATAAATAATAGGAATATGGCATTTCTCAGGGGGATAATTCAGAGATGCGCATTTTCTACCACTTTCTAGAGTTCTCCAGCACTGTTTAATTCCTGCTACCTTTAGTGGTAACTTGCTTTAAGTACATCCCTTATTGACTTTCATCCTTCCTTTGTTTCACTCCTTCCTCCCTTGAATTTCTTGCAGTCCCATCCCAAATAAATTATGTGCATACATCAGAAGCTCGTCTCAGATCTGCTTTTGGGATCACCCAGGTGGTTGCCCCACTCTGTGGAGCCCCCTGCTGTGGGAATTGTTCTTTCTCCACTGACAGCAAGAGACAGCACTAGAATTTCCCACTTCTGTGCTCATTCAACATCCCTTTCATCCTCTTTACTCTGTACAGTCCCTATCACGTATCAGCATTCTGTTTGCTACCTCATCTTCACAGAAGGTTCTGGCAAACTTCTCTGATCCCAATCTTATCCTTAGTTTTAGGGTTCCCATATGGAAGTCTCTCACACACTCGGTCTTATCTCAAGTGTTAGTTTCGTTTGTTTGTTTGATACAAAATTTTACTCAGTGTCTCTATCTGGCTTCCTCGCACAGTCATGTTCCTGCTTCAGTCTCCAAAGTGTTGGGATTACGGCATGATTTCAGTACACACAGCTCTCATCCCATTCTCCATCTCTGCTCCAGTTCAGCCACTGCCTTAGCCACACTGTGAATCTCACCACCACTCAGAACTGCATTGCCTCGGAAATTCCTGGCTTCATTTTTTATCTTTAGAGTATGCATTCCTATTTTTCATCTCTATTAACCTTTTGACAAATATCCTTGGACCTGCTGCCCCTGCCCTGCAAGCTTCTATTCCAAAGCAGTTCCATGTCTTACCTTCTCTGCTGCTGACGTCTGGGGTAGAAGATCATCTATGCTTGTAGATTGTTGACACGCTCTTTTTAAAACATAATTTCTGTATTGATTCTTTGGGAATTTCATGCCAGGCACCCTAATTCTGCTCACCTCCTGGTCCCCCCATATCCTCCCCTCACTCCTGCAGTGACTCCCTAAAAGAAAATTTTAAAAAATCAAACAAAAATAAAACAAAACAAGCAAGCAAACAACAACAACAAAACAAAACACTTCTTCCTTTCTCTCTTTCCCACCTCTCCAACACCTCTTCATTCGTCCTGGTAGCACTGGGAGCTGTGTGTAACATAGTATACCCTTTAGTCCAATCAGCTTTAGTAGAAAATGTTTATTGTAACGAGTCACTGATCTGGTTCAAGGCCTCTGGTTTCTGGTACATCATCATCACTGGATCCTCAGAAGAACTCTGGGATACCTTGCAGTTATCAGAACCTTGTTGTTGCAGAAGATCAGTTCCTTCATGAGCTCTAGCAAGTTCTAGATGGGATAGATGTTTGGGTGCGCCAACCCAAGACCTGACTGTGGACCTGGGTGGTAGCTGGTCAGTCCAAACCACTGGGGCCACCTGCCTCATGTAAGGGGGTGTTGCCAGCTACCACACACCAAGGCCATCAGGGTCAGTCAGTTCTCCCTTGCCTGTGGTGAGGGGTGTGACCTTCTCTTGTGAGAGTAGGGGTCAGCTCTCCCAAGTGGGTCAGGGTCAATTTTCTTGCTGCAGTGTCTAGCAAGAAGCAGGGACAGCTTTCCCTGCGCGAGCCAAGGGTAGGGATGACTCAGGATGGCCTTCTGATTTCATCACACATAGTTCCTATGATCCCCTGGGGTGACGCAGGCCACAGACATCAATACAGACCCCAGCTACAGCTGGCACTGGGGCCATGCCTATATGAGTGGCATGTGCTGCCACCTGGGGCAATGGTGACATTCAGACCCGGCTGCTGCCCAGGAGCATATCTGGGCCTGTGGTCCAACTGCGGCTGGGATCTGTGCTGAAATTCAAGTCCCATATTGCCACCAAAGGTCACCCAGAGCCCCGGGACTGGGGTCGCAGCCTGAGGCGTCAGTGGTGTTGGTGTTTGGGCAGAGGGGGCCTGCTGCCTCCAGAACCATCTCAATCTGAGTGGCCAGCATTTCCGCCCAGAGTCAGGATAACACCCCAGGCCCAAGTTACTGCAGAGGGCCATGTCTGGGTCAATGGTCCAGCTGCTGGGGCTTGTGATGACCGGCTCTTTAACGTCAGTGGAACTCTCAGCTCCTAGCCGGTCCTTTGCTTTCCATCAGGCAGCCGTATAGCCTTCTCTTCCAGTTATGTTCTTGATAGTTTTCTAGGCCCCTTTCATTTGTTCTCGGCAACCCCATTTCTAGTTGGGATTCTATCTTGCTTCTTACACCTGGCATTCCCACTTTTTAGTGTGAAAAGTCGGCCTTTGCCATTTCCCGCTTCCCCGCTTCCCCAGGGTCTTCAGTGTGCATGCGCCGCATTAGCTCCACCTGTTTAGCTCTATGCCTAACCTTGGACCCGCAGCCCTGCTAGGACCCTTCTCAGGAATTTATTGCTCCTCCATTATCAAGAGAGGATTCGGAGAAGTCTAGTTTGATGCTTCACTTTTTTAACAGATAATTATTTCCTAACTATTAACGATATAGTGTCAGGAGCTGTGCTAAGTGCTAGAATACAATGACGGTAAGAAACATGAGACCGTTGACATCGTGGACTTGTAAAATTAGGATAAAACTATAGAAGGAAAATGAATAGGAAGAAGGAGCATTAGGTAGGGTAGTTGGAGAATACCTCTGTAAGGAGGTAAGTCTTTATTCAAGACCTGAAGGCAGAGGGTCGTCAAACAGGAAAAATTCAGTGGGGGAGTATTTCTGGCAGGCGAAACTACAGATAAGAGTTCTAAAGTGTGAAAGACGTGCCACACAGTGTGAGCACGAAAGGCCAACGGGGGTACAACATAGTAAGTTGAAGGAATAAGAGCAGCTGACATAGAAAGGACCAAGGATCTTACAGCCCACGAGTCTATATCATGAAGAGCTTTTCAGAACAGACTGTCGACCTTTGAAGTGATGAGAAAGAAATACAGGATTTAAAAAACATATTTTTTAAATTTTTATTTGTATAGGTGTTTTGGCTGCCTGTGTATATCCGTGCACTGTGTATGTTCAGTGTCCACAGAGGCCACAAGAGGGCATCAGAAGCTCTGTAATTAGAATCGCAGACGGTAGCGAGCTGCCATGTGGATGCTAGAAATTGAACCCAGGTTCTCTACAAGAGCATCAAGTAAGTACTTTTAACCACTGAGCCATCTTTCCAGACCATACACTAGAGCAGTAGTTCCCAACCTTCCTAATGCTGTGACCCTTTAATACAGCTCCTCATGTGGTAACCACCCCCTCAAACCAGAAAATTACTTCTTTCCTACGTCATAACTGGATTTTTTAAATGTAAATATCTGTGTTTTCTGATGGTCTTAGGTGATTCCACCCCCCTCCATGAAAAGATCGGTCCGTCACACCTAAGAGTCGTGACCCACAGGTTGAGAAATGCTTCAGCAGAGGCTTTAGATTGGGAAAATGACTTAACATGGATCTTCTTTTTAGAAGATTACTTTATTGAGATGTTTAATTTTCATTATCAACTGAATTTGGAAGCACCTAGGAACCCCACTTCTGAGTGTATTTTTGTATTCAAAGAGGTTTAACTAAGGAGGGAAGATCTATCCTAAAGGTAGTGATAGCATCCTATGGGCTGAGGTCCCAGACTAAATTAAAAGGGGAAAGGAGTAACCTAGCACTCATCTTTCTCTTCTTCCTGACTGTAGATAGAACATGACCAGCTAGGTGTAATGTGATCAACTACCTCACAACCCCTTATCACACCCCAATATGATGGATCTTAACAATGAACCAAAGTAAATCTGTCTTTCCTTAAATGGCTTATGTCAGTTTTTTTTAAATCACACCAATGAGAAAAGTACCTGATACAGAAAATTGGTACTGAGAAGTGGGGTTATTGCTGTGATAATTCTAACCATGTGGTTTGTAGGCCTTTGAAACTGTTTTTGGGGAGGAATGTGTGAGAGTTTGGAGATACAGGCTATAGAAGGCCTCAAATCATATAAGAAGAGCTTAGCGGACATCCTGGTGGGAGTTTGGAAGACCAGAATGCCAGGATAAATGTGCACAGTGGTGCCTGGCTTAAGGGGAATAAGGAAGCTACTATACACTAGGCTAGAGATCATTTGTATTACATTCTGGCAAAGAATCTAGCTGATTTCTGCTCACGTCTTTAAAATTTGAGTGAGGCTGAACTTAAAAGCAGTAGCTTAAATTGTTTGGGACTTTAAAAAAGAGCAACCATTTGCCTATAGTATTGAAACTGCTCATTGATCTTAAATGTAGATAAACATGGAGAGACTGCAGAAAGATGCAATATTTACAGTGTGGTGAACAAAGAAGTGCGAACAAGTTTAAAGCTGCAGACAAGGCAGATAGGGAGAAAGCAACTGTAAATTGTTAAAGAGATCAGCACCAATAAAGACAAAACTCAGACTGTGCTCTGGAACATTAGGAAAGGTACTCTGGGAGCAAGATCCTATCCATCAAGAGTTCCAGCTTGGGCCAGGCAGTGTTGGAGCACGCCTTTAGTCCCAGCACTCAGGAAGCAGAGACAGGTGGATCTTTCTGAGTTTGAGGCCAGCCTGGTCTACAGGGTGAGTTCCAGGATAGGCCCCAAAGCTACAGAGAAATTCTGTTTTGAAAAACCAAAACAACAGCAACAAAAAATTGTGTTCCGGTTTGGGAAAATGAAAATTTTTATTAATGGAAATAGTCTGAACTGAGAATTCCACTGAAGAGGTTCTCTGCGGGAAAACAACTGCCATGAGAAGTTGTTTCCCAGGTTCTACCATCAAGGCACACAAAGACCACTAAGCAATGATGGAATGGGGGCAGACTACATCTTTAGCTGGTAGTAGAGATTGCAAGCATCATGCATATGGTACTAGCTTTGTGGGCATGTAAAATGCATGAGTGAGTGAGTCATGGAGGCTTGTGCCACACTTCCAGAAAGCAAATGAGACCAGGCAGTGTGTGGCAGGATCAGAGTCCCTGCAAGGAAACCTTAAGAGATCTTTGTGTAAAGCAGTGTAGATGAACCTTAAGTTTCAATGTGGGCTCCTAGGATGTTGGAGAATCTAGAAACATGGGACATCAACCAGGAAAAGTTGTGGGCAGCAGGTGGAACTGCCCAAAAATGAGTCTATGTGTTCTGTAGGTGCCAGAACTAGAGGGTCAGGGCTACCCAAGACTATTATGTTTTAGATGGTGCCTTCAGGACCCCCAGATGGAAGGGCATGGAGATGCAAGGTATAGTGTTTGCTCTGCTGGGATTTGATCTTATTTTGACCCAATCTTTCCTAACTGTGCCCACATTCTTCCCTTTTAGAATGAGAATGTTTATTCTGTGTCATTGTATTATGGAAGTGTACAACTTTTTTTTCTACAGGGATTCAGAGTTGAGTATTTTAGAAAAGACTTTGACTTTTGAACAATGTTGGAACTATTAAAGAACATAGGGATGCTTGCAGTTGGAATGAGTGCAGTTTGCATTATAATATAACCATGAACCTTTGAAGATTAGAGGTTGAATGCTGTGGTTTGAAAGGACTATATTCGTGTGCCAAGTTGGCAAATGGTAGACTCATGAAGGTTAATCTTCATGGCCAACTTGACAGGATTTGAAATCTCATAGGAGACACATTTGGCATGCCTAAGCCCCACTCTGCATGTGAGTAGTAGTATCTTAGGGGCTGCGGTTCCAGAATGATTTTTCTAAGAAGAAGAAAGCCATCTGAGCACAAGCATTCATCTCACTCTGCCCAGATGCCTCATACTCTTACCATACCTTCCTGCCAGGATGGACTGTAGACCTTTGTGGACTTATGTTTCGATTCTGCCCATTCCCACAGCCATTCAGTCCCAAATAAACACACAGTGGCTTATATTAATTATAAACTGTTTGGCTTTTGCTCAGGCTTATTATTAATTAGCTCTTACAACTTAAATTAACCCATAATTCTTATCTGTGTTTAGCCACATGGCTTGGTACGTTTTTTCAGTAAGGCATTCTTATCTTGCTTCCTCTGCATCTGGCTGGTGACTGACTCTCTGCATTTCCTCTTCCCAGAATTCTCGTAGTCTGGTCGCCCTGCCTATACTTCCGGCTGGCTACTGGCCAATCAGTGTTTTATTAAACCAATATGAGTGACAAATTTTTACAGTATACAAGATCATTATCCCACAACAGTTATATTTTTTATAATAAAACTTAAGGATGTAGTATTTTTCAGTTTCAGGAGTGATGGTTCCATGGTTAAGAGCAGGTATTGTTCTTGCATAGGACCTGAGTTCAGTTCACAGCATCCATGTCAGGCAGCTCACACTGCCTTGGGGATCCAGCCCTAGGGAATCCAATGACCTCTTCTGGCCTCAGCAGGCACTTTATTCACATGCATAAACCCAGACTCAAAACAAATGCATCTACACATAAAAATAAGATCTTAAATTTTGTTTCAATTAAACTACTTTTAATTAAATCTGGACAATGGATGAAGGTCTTTTCTACTAATGGTGGGTATGAGAAGAACTGTTAAGTAGACATTGTATTGAGTGGAGAATGTTCAAAAGGCATGAATAAGTTGGAGTTTTGGGAGTGAGAGAGAAAGAGAAGTTAAGGACCACTATCAGCTATGCTAATGCTATTATGCTGTGCTATTCTTGTAAAGTTGGAAAGCTGGGGAGGGACAGTTCTGTTTCATATGTGTTACTTATGATTTTAATTTTTATGATCTTGCTGTGTGTGTTCGTGTATATGTGTATAAACGTGTGGCTGTAAATGTGTGAGCATACATGTGAAAGTCAGAGGAAAACGTGGCTGCCATTCTCAGGTGACAGGTACCTTTTGGGTTTTTGGCAGGGTCTCTCATTGGCCTGGAATTTTGCTAAGTAGAATAGGTTGGGTGACTAGGAAGCTCCAATGATCTATGTGTCTCTGCCTCCTCAGTACTGGGATTAGAAGCAGGTACTATCATGTCCACTTGTGTGGGTCCTGGGGATTGAACTCAGGCCCTTTTATTTCTCTTTTTTGAGACAGGATCTCATTCTGTAGCCCTACCTTGGAACTCAGTATGTAGAGCAGGCTGGCTTTGAGCTCACAGAGACCTGGATACCTCTGCTTCCTGAGTGTTGGGATTACAGATGTGCACCACCACAGCAGGCTCAGATCTTCATTCTTGCAAGGCAAGTTTTACTGGATGAGCTAAGACCCTACAATGGTCTTGTAGGTTTTATATTAGAGTTGTCTAATAAGTATTCAAGTGGCAACTTTACATAGGCAGGTTGATATTTGGCTATCCACTTAGAATCCTTTTGGGGTATTTTTGGGAGTTATTGGTATAAATATGGTGCTGAAAGCCATAGGAATGGAGAAAACTATTCAAGGAAGGATTTAAGAAAGAGGAGTCTCAGGGTAGAATATGAATAGTTGGAATCTTTAGATTCAAGTAGAAAATATTGAGAAAGAGCAGTAAAAGGATGGCATTAACAAATCTAAGCCAGGAAATGTTTTAAAGAAATACTTTTTAAGGGATTTTAAAGACCATCTATGTCAAATGCTGTTGAGAGGGCTATTAAATTCAGGACAGAAGAGTGATAATTGGATTTGGCAACACAGAGTATTCTAGGGGATTGTGACAAGAGAGTTTTCAATGAATTGATGAGTATGGAACCCAGCCCGGAGTAGATTGGAGAATAAATAGGAAGTGAGGAAGAAGATTTTGTAGATAATTCTTTGGAGAATATTTGCTGTTAATGGATGTTAAAATATGGTCAAAGAAAAGTTTGTTTTGGGGATATTAAGAGCTAAAATAAGTGTGTGATGGTAAGAATTATTTGGTAAAGAGTGCAAAAGTCATTAAGAGGGAAAGAAGTAATGCTGTGGTAAATTTCTATGTCTTCTCTTCCACAATAATAAAATTCCCAATTCATAGCTGGCCTGTAAGATGTATGCAGAAGTATCCTGTATCTGCTCTTGGGAACCTCCTTTGAAAGATAGCTGGCATGCGCACTTTGTCCTTTCTTTCTTCCCTTCTCCATCCTGCTGCCTTAATTTTGAATGTAATAACCAGAAACATAGATATCATCTTGGAGCTGGAAGGCAAAGACCATACACATGGGACGTGGTGAATTTTGAGGAGCGTGCACTTCTGAAGATTTTGTAGATCTGGATCATTATACCAACCTCAGACTGCCTACCTCTTACGTGTGAAAAAAATAACTGCTGTCATTTCACCACTATAATTTTGAATCTCTGTTGGTCTCAGATGAACTCAGTCCTAACTGATCGAAACGATATCTGGGGAAGCAGTGGAAGCAATAGCTGTTAACAGTGGACGATTCATCCAACACGTAATAAAAGGCAATGGTAAAGAGAGCTAGGAGGGTAAAGGTGGGAAGTGGGTTGGAATTCCCAGTTCTGAGGGTCTCTCCTTTACAGTGAGCTGGGAAGTGAGGGCTTCAACTGAGAGTGAAGATGGACGGGTTATCCTAATTACTTTCTTCACAGCTGTTATCAGACACCTGAAAAAAAAAGGAAGGCTTTCTTTAGGTATGAGGGGGATACAGCCGATTGTGTCTGAGGTGGCTAGTCACACTGTGTCTGTCTACAGTCAGGAAGTACAGCACAATTAAGAAATAGGGTCATGTTATAAAACTTCAAGGCCTGTTCCAATAATTTATTATACTTAATATTTCATCCACCAAGGTTCAACTTCAACCCCCTAAAAGATCCAGAATCTTCCAAACCAGCACCATCAATCAGAGAGCACATTTTTAAACATGTAAGCCCACGAGGGACATTTCCCATTCAGCCCACAAAAATGGTAGATGGCATATAGATGAGAGAGGGTAATACACAGGCTCCCGAGGAGCTAGAAGAATGGAGAGAAATCTTTGACACTTGAGAGGAACTCTATTGCTGGTCTTAAACAATCTCCTGTCTGTTTCTAGCTGCCCTGTTCTCCTGGGCTCTTCACTCTATGGCTAATTTTTCATGCTTTCTTTCCTACAAAGGACTCTGCTCTGATGGTCTCACGATTTTACATCCTGTATTTCTCAAGCTGTGCCTTCCTTCTTAGTTCCCAAGATAGGATCTTCTGGAATCTCACTACTTTCCTAAAAGAATTAGATTTACAATGCGCTTTTTTTTTATAGTGCTCAGGGTGGAACCCAGGGCCTTGCACATGCTTGCCGCTGAGATGCATCCCCAGTCTTTGCCAAGCTTTTGTTGGCACTCACCCCCCTCCAATCTGGCAATCCACATTTCTGCATTCCTGATTTGCCTTGTACTCCTAGATTTCTCTTTCTAAAGCAAACTCTAGCCATAAACTGACACCTCCTCTTATTTCTTGTCCCAATTTCCAGTTTTCCCATCATTCAAGGTCCACTTCGTGCCTCATTTTCCTCAGGAAATCTTTGCTATTTCAATCTACCCTAATGTTTTAAATATTGAATGATTGAGTTGACACCTATTATGCGACCTGAAAACCCATACATACGAATCCAAACAGTGATAATGTGTGCCACAAAGTTGAACATTTGTAACATATGGTCCGCCTCGCTGATGTAGTATATGTGACATATGGAAATGCCTTCCTCCACTCCCAGATACCTTCTTTTATCCTTTTGCACCATACCCCTTTACTACTGAGAACCGGTGCTTCATAATTAAATTAAAGATTCTGTTGCTAAAGAATATACACAGTATGACACATTATATGAAGGCACCAAGCACATAAGCTAAACAAAATTGTGTCCTTGTTCAGAGACACAAACACATATAGCAAACAATAAAGAAGACAAAACAAAGAGATGAATAATGAAAAAGTCAATCAAGGTTTGTCTCTGAGGAAACGAGAACTGCCACCAAGGAGGGAGTACTCATGTATCTATATGTTATGGACATTCCTTTCTCTTTTATTGCAGAAGACTTTTTTCATTTTTATGTATGTGTATGATGTGTGTGCCATGTATGTGTAAAGGTGTGTGCCTGCAGAGTCCAAAAGACAGCATCTGATCCCCTGGAGTTGGAGTTACAGGTACAGGCAGTTAGCACCTGAGGCAAGCACTTTCTCTCCAGCTTCTGCCCAGTTCATTTATCATTATTATTTTAATTATGCACGAGTATCATAACCACTATTTTGTATACCTATCTCACAATAAAAAAAATTAAGGGTACTTTTCTAGGTCCTGCTTGGACCTATTTAGCCTGCATTATTAGTGGTGCATGTGGTTTCTCAATTGCATTTTTATTTGATACCCAAGATAGTTCTGAAGCCTTTAAGGAACCCATGGCACCTAAAGAACATCACCTGAATCTTCCTGATAGAGGCAAGAACCTGAGGATGAGAAGCAGAATAGCAAAAGACCCATGGGTAAGGGGAGGAGAAAGACACCATGGACAGAAAGATCACATACTCCTTCTACGTGTCCTCTGTGTGGTCTGATAGAGAACCCTAAATCATGGTGAGGGAAAAAAAATCAAGAAATTGTTTTTATATCTTTTCACTTCATCTTAACTGTGATTGGCAATCCTTTTCTTCTGGGGGACAAAAACTATGTGCATATAGTCTTCCAATATTACCAGTATGAGGGAAGTACATGAGTTTTTTTCCACATGATCACAAACTCTGCAAAAAAAAGTTTATTGGTTTGCTGGGGCCTGCCATAGCAAAATTACACAGACTGGAAGCTCCACCAACAGGCATACGCGCTCCCACACTTCTGGAGGTTGTATGTTTAAGGGTAGGGGGTTTTCATGCTTTGTTTCTCATGAGATCTCTCTGTTTTGCTTACAGATGGTGCTCTCTCCCTTTATCTTCATGTAGTTGTCTGTTTTGCAGACATGTCTGATGACTTCTGTCTGTGTTCTAATCTCTTATTATAAGAATGCCATGCATTAGATTAGGGTCTACCTGATGGATACGATTTTAACTTAACACACTAAAAGTCCTGCAGATTTCAATCTGCTGTACTAGGATTTAAGGCATCAACCTATGAGTTAGAAGAGGGCCACAAATGAGCCCATAACAGTATGGAATCCATACAGTGTTTTTAATCATTTATTTTGATTTGAGTTTCATCATCCTGTGTAGTGAGCTGAGCATATCATTGGTGTCTCATTCAATAGCTCGTGTTCATTGATTGACTAGTAACCGGCTAAAAGGTTTGTTGAGGCAGAAGCTATAGAGCAATGAATAAAATGGATGAATGCTTCTCCCGAGTTGATTGTGGTTGTCTCGTGTTTACCAGATTGACAACCCAAATCAGTAATTTTCGATTCTAAATAACCAAGGCATTAAGAATCCAGGAGACACTCACTCCAAAACATTGTGAAACATTAAAGCTGCTTGAAGCCTGAACTATTAACAGTTTGACATTTCCTTTAAAAGCTGTTGGAATCCTTCTCTCCAGGAAGCCCAGTCAGAAGGATCTTAGTGTTTTACTTATCCAAGTCTTTGCAACAATGAATTAAATATGTATCGAGAAGGGAGGTGCCAAATTTCGCAGCATCTCCCTCTCCCATGCTGAGTTGCACGTCCCAAGGGCAAGGCCCATCAGCCTCGTCATGGAACAGCGGAGGCAGACAGATTTATTGAAGAGAAGAAAAAAGAAAAAGAAAAACCTTTCCTTGGCAAACAAAGAACCTTTGATTTCTCAGCTCATCATCCGAGACAGAGATGCTGAGGTTGTACCTTCGGCTCCCACCACGCCTGACCTCTGGGGAGCTTGCAGCATGTGGAGACTGGGAATGAGGAAGGAAGCAGGCAGTAGATTCTGTTGTCACAAGATGTAGAAAAAAGAGACATGGGCAAATCTAGCTAGACCCTAGAAATAGTTGTCCATTCTGCTCACTGTACACTTTTCACTTTCAAGACCACCTGCGCAAGACTCCCACACCATCAGCTAGAGCTGTAAGCATTCCCTCACATGCTCACATCTACTGCCTCATTTCACCCTCCTTCATGGCCATGACCGAAAAGAGAGCTAGACCAGGCATTTCTCCCCTTTGGTTATAGATGAGAGACTGGAAGCCCAGAGAGAAGGAGATGTGTACAGCTGGTTGGTGGTAGACCTGATGCTAGAATCCAGGATGGCAACCTCTCAGCTACAGGACTCTTTGCATCTTTCCTCTTCCCAGTTTTAGGCTAACACTATCAGTTCAGATTGGACCTAGTCTCCCTTCCTTTGGGTCCCTGTTAAATTAGATTCTCTTCTTCTCCCTCCTCTCCTCCCTTTCCCTCCCTCCTTTTTCCTCCCCTCCTCTCTCCTCTTCTCTCCTTTCCTCTTCTCCCCTCCCCTCTTCTCTCCTCCCTTCCCTCTCTTCCCATACCCTTCCCCTCTCCGTTCCCTCCCTCCCTCTGTCTCTTTCCCAACTGAATTCTTTCTCTTAATATACAAATCCATGCCTCTCTCTAAAATATAAAGCAAAATTAAAGCAAAGCCTCCACTGGCTCTCTGTGCCTTCTCAATGCCTTTTTCCTTTGTTCATCATCAAATTCTTTTTCAAGAGTATCTGACACTGGCTGCCTCCTCATTATTTTTATACAATTTGCAGCCAAGTTCAGATTTCTCTCTCCTAATTAAATGGTTTCCCTAAAATCTCCAGTTACCTACTAATTCTCAACTCTGTGTACCTTGTGCAGTTCTGATCAGATCCACCTACAGTTTTGGATTCTTGTGCTCACTCATCTAAAGAAAACAAACAAACCACAATGAAATAAGAGGATAACTTCGCTTTCATGGCCAATGTTTTCTTGTTACAATCCTAAATTCCTCCCCCTCCATATGTGTAGTTTCCTCTTCTTTCTGCCAACACACACACACACACACACACACACACACACACACACACACACACACACACACACACACACACTGCTAGTGCTGCTGCTGACTTCTGTGCATTGTTTTTATTTCATGCTTCTTTCTTCCTGAGTGATCTCTCCATGGTAACTCTTTTATTTGGAAAAGTAAATAGCATCACTTACATTATCTTCAGATGACTGGCCTTCAGACTGAGGCCACACGGACAGAAGTGGCAGCTCTATCAGGTAGTAGAGCTGCTCTGACAATTGGAAAATTTCTCTGTTTTTTTCACAGCCTAGTCGCCTCCTTTCTGCTCTGTTTTGTATCTTTTTCTCCAGTGTCTACTCCACTCTTCTCTTTCCACCATCTCCGATCTTCTACCCACAGACTGCACCCCCCTTCTTACTTGAGCTTCAGATGGCTTCAGTGCCCATGTCTCGACTTTAAACAATCTTCCAACTTCAACTCCAGTGGCAAATCATCTGGTGTTTCTGTCTTAGTTCAAAACCCCAAGAGGGATTAGAATTGGCCTAGCTCATCTCTCGATTCTCAAAATTCCAGGTAGGCAGCTCCTCTTATGTATCTCAATGGTATCTTCAACTCACATGTCTAAAAGAGGACTTCTCTATTTTTTCCTAAACTAGTACAGCCACCCTAATCCTCAAGCCTCTGGTCAGTTTACAGACTGGCTGCCATTGAACTGGGGACAGACCAGGTCTCCTTAGTTAAAACAAAAGCAAGTAGGAGGAATAGGAAGACTGCACTGAGGAGAGCAAACAATGACTGTGTGGGCAGCTGAAAGCACATCAGAGGCAACAATTCTCTTAGAGATACTGTGAACCTAGGAGGCTGTGACAGGTATCCCTGGTATAATCCCAAATCAAAACCCCTTTAACCCTTTAACACAGACCCCTCCAGAGCTGTAAACTCTCAAACTCCCTGCTGAGCATCTCATATTGTGTGTTGCATAAGCGTATCAGCTCTCATGTGAGAAGTTCTTCATTTTCTTCTGAACTAGCACTCACTCCTGAATCCTTCGTTGTGTTGATGACACCATTATTCTCAAGAACATTTCATTAGTTTTACTATTTTTCCTGTTTGCACACCAAAAGAGCAAAGTGTCATTCTTGATATCTCCGTCATACTTATCATTTATAGCCAATTCCTTCACAAAGACCTACAGATTTTATCGCCTGATTCTTTTCTTTTCTTTTTTGGTTTTTGTTTGTTTGTTTGTGTTTTCAAGACAGGGTTTCTCTGTAGCTTTGGATCCTGTCCTGGAACTAGCTCTTGTAGACTAGGCTGGCCTCGAACTCACAGAGATCTGCCTGCCTCTGCCTCCTGAGTGCGGGATTAAAGGCATGTGCCACCACCGCCTAGCCTGATTATTTTCTTAACTTAATCTTACCTTTTTCCGTTCCAGTTTAAGTCACCATCATCTTTCATTTGAATGGCAACAGCAGCTTCCCAACTTGGTTCCTTTGTTGTAACGTTGTTCCTGTTTAACCCATCTTTCACACCACTGGAAAGTGATAGCGATCTATATTCATAAAACCATACATGTTTGGTGGCACATGCCTTTAATCCTTGGGAGGCAAAGGCAGGTAGATATGTTTGAGTTCCAGGTCAACATGGTCTTCGGAATGTGTTTCAGACCACTCAAGGCTACCCTGTCTCAAAAGAAACGTAAATGGCCACACTTTTGTCCTCCTCTAGCTGTTTTGGTAACCCTCCATCATCTACTGGCCAAAGACCAAGCTATTAAAGTGACATACAAGGATCTGCTCTTCTTTCTGTTATAGATCATCTGTGGCTATTACCACCACTTTATATGTTTCTTCTTAATAGTAGGGCCTTTCTCATACCCCTCTGTGTTTGCTTAGGCTAGTCCCTTCTGCTTGCAATACCTTCTTCTCAGTCATTCTCATAAATAAACTCTGCTGAGATAAAATTCAAATTGTGTTCTGGCATGATTTCCTTACAGAAACTTTCTCATGGTCTCTCTTGTTTCTAACTGGAATAAACATGTCTGATTGGTTGTCATTATATTTCCTGATCTTATTTCTACTATTATATATCTTCCTTATAAGTATTTGAGCTAGTTCACAGATAAAGCCTGTGTTTTCCCCATTTGTATACTTTCAACACCTAGCATTAGTCCAGCCAAACATGCAGGAAAAAAAGAAGGGAAGAGAAAGCTGAAGTAATAATAGTCAGGCTAGTACACAAAGAAAAAAACCAAAGGGATAAATATTAAGGAGATGGAGATAGAAGAGAGAAAGGAGGAAAAAGAGACATGGAGAGAAAGAGAGGGGAAAGGGGGAGATATTGGGTAGATTTCACATTGGGATGACATCAACTTTACTCTGATGTCATTTAGAGAGACTAGTCAGAGGTCTGGGCCCTTGGTCATCTCCACTTTCTCTCATGAAGGCTGGCAGAACTGTGTCAAGGGATGAGCTGAAGAAACCCTTGGAGATAGCTAGAAATGAGGACGAAGAGACGGTCAGCTGGGCACCACTGGCAGCTGGAGCGAAAGGGTGCCAGACTATAAGAGGATGAGAGCCTGCTGGGCTGCTGGAACCAGAGATGGCAGAACCCTCAGTTATTAATAACTATAACCAGGCCACCGGGGCCCACACATGTCACTGCTTCCAACTGGCTAGGATCCTCCTTTCACACAAGCTGCTGCTTCCCACATCTGTGAGTAGTAGTGTCATCCCCAGAGTGAAATCAGAATCCTGTCAGTCTCAGAAAAAAAGGCAAATGGTAAACGACTTTGAAATAAGAGGCTGAAAGGCTAGAAATTATGAGAGCAGAAAGAAGGCATTTCTTTCTAAAGAGGCAGCTGTTCCATCCTCCCTTCACCACCAAATCACTTCGAGGCCAGATTTCACTATTTTGGTCAAGGGTGTCAACAATGTCCCAGTCACCAGACTCTTCCTTATTAATTACCATTCATTAGTCAAGACTTCTACCCTCTACAAAAATCATTTTGGCCTTTCCTAGTTACATTTCCATCCCCCTCGCACTCAGACTACCATGGTAGCCTGACATCGTCAGTGGCTCCTGATGTCCAATAAAAGAACTTCACACTGCTGTTCTCGAGTTCTCTTTCTAATTTTGTGCTTTGTTTGTGAGATGAGAGGAGATCTCAATCTGTATACCAGGGTGATCTCGAACTCGGGGTTCCTTGCCTCTGCCTCAAGTGTGTGAGTCACCACACCAGCGTCAGGACTTTTTCCCCCTGCAGTTGTAGGGATGAAACCCAGAGCCCTGATTTCGTAGCCCAGGTTAGTCAGAACATAGCCTAGAATGTTCTAAACTTTCAGTCAGTCTCCTTGCCTCAGTCTCCCCAGTGCTGGGATGATAGATGCATACTGCCACACCTGGCTCTTCCCATTTGTAAATGGTCTCTGACGTGCACATTTTACCTTTGCCTCTCTGGAAAGTTACAAACCTCTGAACCCTCCTCAGGCTCTCCTGCATCTGGCCCTGACAGGATATTTCTCCTCCCACTCACATAATTTTTGCCAGTTTCTCCCCCTCGTGTATTGCGGTGGTAAGTACTAGTAAAAGCATCCTTAGAGTTAAGTCTACACATCTCATGTATGTGGGATTTGAGGGCAAGCTATATGACATTCCCCCGCTAAGCTTCAATTTGCACATGTGGAGGTCAGAGGCCAGCTTCTCGCCTTCCACCATGTGGGTCTCAGGGGCTGAACTCACGTTGTCAGGCTTGGCAGGTTCTTTTATCCACTGGACTATCCTGCCAGCCCAGAAGAAGACATTATTGGGAGGGGCAGACAGCTCATCAAATCAGTGATAGTACTGGCTGTCGAGGGCAGAAAGGGACCAGCAGAGGTTGTCTAGGGTGACTGCCAACTAGTTTACCCCTCAGGGTCAGTCTAGCCAACATGCCACTGCCTATGGTACCATTTCCCTGTACCGCCTACACATTTGTGACACACATTTGTATTTCTGATGACCCCTCAAAATTTGGAATCTTGAGAAGAGCATCACCCTGGCCAAATGGATGGCATATGCTTTTACTCTAGGAACTACGGAGCTAGAAAAGACAATCAGGATATATCTGCCCTTACTGCTACACACACACACACACACACACACACACACACCACTTGGGTAAGTTCTCAATGGACAGTCGCTTTCATATTAAATCTTCACCATCCTTCAAGGCTCAGCTTAATAACAGCAACAATCAAACTCCTTCTGCCCTTGTAGTTTTCAGTGCCCTTAAATATTGGCTATTTCACTTGATTTTCCCAAGCACTTTGTCAGGCAGAAAGGCAGTCCAGCTGGGGCAAGGTATTTTTTGTCCTAGGAATACATAGCTAATAAACGAAAGACTGAAATCTAAGTCTTCTGTCCCTAAAAGCTACAAACAGTAAAATTTATGAAGTAACTCCAATGTGCCAAGTACTGTTCTAAGAGTTTTGTATGAATTAATCAAATTGAATATAAATATCATTGTTTAGTCTCAGTTTCAGATGGGGTAACCAAGGAATGGAGATATTTAGTATTCTGTGAAGGTCACATAGCTTTTTGGCTCTGGATAGAGCCTACTTATCCTGTTAACTGCAACACCCACTCTGGTTTCAGAGCCTAGGCTTAACTGCATAGTCAGCCTTGAATCTTCTTTTATGCAGACATTTTTTCTTTCTTTACTGATCAGTTTCATTGTCCAAGTTAGAAGCGATGCTACATACCTAGGTCATCTCTAACCTTACTATGGTAGATACATGTCCTTTATGTGGTGTTAGGCTCTTTGAGGGCAGGGTACTACATCTCCTGCAGCGCCTCTCAGGAACCTGAGGAAGTGAATGAGTGAAGCAATAGAAGAGTGAAGGAAGGGAAAAGGCAAAGTGACTTCAACTATAAAGAAATTGACAATGAGCTTGGGATAACAGGGTGGGCATGACTCTGATGAATCTCAATAGCTAGGGCCCAGTTCATTCAGGCTGGGATTGTCTGAAGGGATCCCAGGCATCTAAAAGCTGAACTGTGATTGGAGTCTATGGTAGTTTGAATGAGAATGGCCCGCTTAAGCTCATATACTTGGCTGTTTGGTCTCCCATTAGTAGAACTGCTTGGGAAGGATTAGGAGGTGTGGCTTTGTTGGAATAGGCATGTCCTTATTGAGGAAGGTGTGTCACTTTGGGTGGGTTTTCCAGTTTCAAAAACCCACACCAGGCCTAGTCTTTGTCTCTCTGCCTCCTGCTTGTGAATTAGAGGTAAACTCTCAGCTATGTCACCAGCGCCATGCCTGTCTGCTGCTGCCATGTTCTCTTCCATGAGTTCATGATGGTTATGGATTCACCCTCTGAAACTGTAGCAAGCCCCTAATTAAACAATTCCTTTTATAAGTTGTCTTGCTCATGGAATTTAATCACAGTAATAGAACAAAACAATAACTAAGACAGACTCTACCTTTTTTCTTGAAACAATCATAACAAAATACCATGGGCATAGTGGTTTAAATAACTGAAATTGATTCTTTCATAATTCTGGAAGCTAGCTAAGATCAAGGTGCTTGCAGGGTTAGCTTCCTGCCTAGCCTCCCTTCTGACTGGTAAATGGCTGTCCTCTTGCTCTCTCTTTACAAGATAATCCTTCTATGCATGAATGCTCCTGGTGTCTCTTTTGTGCGTCCAATTTTCTTATCTTGTAGGACACCAGAGAAATTGGATTAGAGTTCACCCTAATGGCCTTGTTTTAATTTAACTATCTCCTTAAAGGCCTGATCTTCATATACAGTCACATTTCTGAAATACTGATAGGTTAGGGCTTCAACATATGAGTTTTGGGTTAGCACAATTCAGTTAATAACAGACTTCAGGTTGCATTCTCTCTTGGCTTTCTCCCAACTAGGGTAGGCAGGATATAGGTGTAGAATGAGTGACCTAGAAGTGGCTAAATACATCTTTTGAGACTGCACTTAAGGTTAAACAGGACAATGTTGGCACTTTGTGCTTCCCTTGCACATATACACACGATGAAAGTTGTGCCATCTGGCTTTTAATATTCCACTTGGGTGCTGTCTATTTAGTTAATAAAAGAAAACCCTAATCACTGTCCTTTGCTAAGTGAGCTGTTAGAACATCTGTGTGAAACCCCCACATATGAGTAATTAAATCAGCATAGTATCCTTTGGGATAGAGGCAGGGAAGTCATAGTTACACTCCCAAAGTTCTCCTGCTGTACAATTCAGAGTGATGGTCCATTCAACAACATTTCCTGTGGAAGGTGATGGGAACAGAGACAGAGATAAAACACAGTTCTTGCTCCTAAGAAGTTCAGGGTTCATAAAAACAGTCAGACAACATTGATATAGCAGGACCACTGCCATGACAGAAGAAGACACAGGCGACTATGTAAAATGAGAACATGGACACCTCAGCCATCTTTGGGAGCAGAGCTGATTCCAGACAGAAGAGGAGATGTAAGAATTTGTGCTAGAAAGAGAAATAAAAACAAGAGAGTTAAAAGTCAGCAGGACGCATTAGGAAGGTGACCAGATGCTATTAACTGGGAGATGGTGTTGCATAAGTCTTTAGGGTACCATTAATTCTTGTCATCAATAACCAAAACAGTGTCCTGGAAAGTTGTGTGACTCAGTGACCCAAAGGATTTAGCTTCTCAGTTTTGTGGGAAACCTTTAAAAAGTTAGGGTGAGAACATAGACAAGGTCATAAGGTAAGCACACACACACACTCACAAAAGAAAAAAACAGGAGAGGGCTGTAGGAGAAAAGATGAGAGAGTGAAGTGGCATCTAAGTCGATATCTCAGCTTTCTGATGAATGCATTTCAATATTCTGCTAGGCCCAGAACCAAGACTAGAGAAAGGGAGGCTGTTGGGATGGAAATCTGGAGAATTCTGTAACCTCAGACTCAGGACTTGATTCATGCCTACTAAGAACTGAATTTCATATTTTATAATATGAAACTGATAATTTTTACAAATTTATTTCAGGAGGGGACATCCCTAAGAAAGGTCATAAACAATTGGACTGCTCTGCTGTTCATTGCTACTTCATCCAGCTCTCTATATAAGATCTTGTTGTTTTAATTGAGCCTTACAATAACTCGGGACTGCCATTCAGATAAAGAAACCAAGAACCAGAAAAGTTATTACTTCAAATTGGAAATACCCTGACGTCCATCAGTCAAGCTAGAATTTAGGTCCTTTGAGATCTGGCCCATGCTTTCATCTCTGCAATATCCCTCCACTGTTTCCAGGGGGATGTATTCCAAGACATAAGGTAGAGGCTTGTAACCATGGAGAGTTCTGAACCCTACTTGTTATCTCTGTGAATTCGTGACAGTAACCCTGATCACTAAGAAGGCACATGTACAGAGTGACTATGCTAGACAGAAGGGAGCCATGAGATTTCATCGTGCTACTCAGACTGATTTGCAATCTTAAACTTAGGAATGCTTTATTTCTGCCATTTTTCACTTAATACTTTCAGCACGCAGCTACCTGTGCGTAACTGAAAATATGGCAAGTGAAACTGTGGCTAGGAAAGTGGGTCTGTTATTCCATGGAGAAAGGCTCAGTTTTTAACAACTTTCACCGTCTTCCTTGCCTTGCTATATACTCTCTTCCTTCTACCTACCCTCTGGAACTTTTGGCTTTACCTCCCTCATTTCAGGTCGGCCTTCTACAAATCACAGTCTGTTTTCTGTACCTAGACTTTTCTTGATCCCCTGGATGTGTTAAGGCAGAGGAGCTGCTTAAGGTTCTATCCCAGTGGAGTGGAAGGGTTAATGGGGGAAGGTATCTTTTCCATGTCTGCCCTTGCTTTTCTCTTCTGCTCTGAGATCTGTTTGCTTTCTCTGAGTCTTCACGACCAGAACTGAAATCGAAGCTGTAAAACACGCCACGTCAGTGACTGTAATAAAACTGCTTTAAATCTCTATTCAAAGTGTTTATTTATATTATATTCCAAATGTTCTGTTTGGGATGCCAAAGCTTTTTCCAGTAGCAACAAGCCACTGGAGAAATAAACGTTAAGTGCAAATCAAGCCAGATCAGCCACCAGTCTGATTCAAAATCACTGGTCAGGACATAAATCAGAAGCAAAGTGGGAAAGGAGTGCCTTCTGATAGGAAATGTGGCATTAGAACCCCTCTCCATCAGTGTGCTGCTGTCTTCCATGATTTCTTCTGCGATGTAAGGAAAAAATTGCCAGAAAATGTGAAGAGGAAGAAGCAAATTATAGCCTGGCATGGTGGTGTACAACTGTAGCTCTAGCACCTGGGAGGTAGAAGCAGGGGGATCTGGATTTCAGGGTCATCCTTGGTTGGATAGCAAGTTCCAAGGCATCTGGAACTACAGGAGACATTGTCTCAAAGGCCCCCTCTCTCTCCCCTCAAAGCAAGCAAATTAGAGCCACCCTGAGCTTGTAATGTGATTTGTGCAACTAAAGCCAGCGTCTAGTCCTGAACCCGGACCCCTATCAGAATCACCTGAAGTGGTGTGGGGTGGGTCTGAGAATGTGCCTGTGTGACATACTCCCCCAGGGGGTGCAGGTGCTGTTGGTCTGGTGTAAATATGTTGAGAAGCACAGCCTTTGGGGCTGTACTGGGGAGATATGAAGGTCAAGGGTCTCTGGACCCAGGGGAACTGGTGCAGAGGCAAGGATTACATCACATGAAAAAGTTCGAGCTGGTCACAGGCGGGACTCAGCAATCTACTCCTGGGTCTCAGTAGTTGCAAAGAGTACAGATTAAAGCCAAGGCCTGGTGGCAAAAGCCCTGCCTTTTCTGGTGTTGTTGCTGTTGCTGTTGTTGTCCTTGTTTTCTTTTTAAATGCCTGCTGTCACGTCTTGCTCTTCCTTCATGAGAGATTGGTGGAGGGAACAGAGGCACTAATTATCCCCAGAGTCAGTGACCCTTGATGAGCCCTGAGTTCCAGAGCAGTGACAATTGAGACCCACCTTCAGTAACTCGGTCTGCTGGCCCCACACGTGGTGGCTGAGAATGCACATCCTTGGAATGTCCATGTGATGTTGACTGATGTTTCTTGACAGAGGGAACATGAAGTAATCTGTGTTCTTAGGACTGAGGGGCATGGAACGAGAGACAGGCAGGGCAGGGGAGCCTGAACATGTACTGGGGATTTCGTTGGCATGGGGCAGCCTTTGAAGGGACTTCAGTTTTTCTAGAGTTACGAGTTAGCAAGAACGATTCCAATTTACACAGCATTTCTTCATTACAAACTAGTCTTCAAACCATTGTTTGGACGATGTAGTTTGGGGTCAGAGGAGAAGCAGACTAGGAGTTTCTTCTGAGTGTTAGGGCTCAAACCCAGGATAAAAGGCTACCTGAGGTGCCTATTTAACATATAAAAGTAGACCTGACCACAAGGTTCTCCCAGCATCCCTCAGTCCCTATCTGGCATGGGGTATGGCTGGCAAACCCTGCCTTTTACCCTGAACTTTCCTCCCAAGGGCTGGACTGCCCTTCCCCTAGAGACTCTTCCCTACAGATTCCAGACATTTGGGTTACCTGACTCTTGCTCACCTCTGGCCCTCCTTTACGGCACCTGGTTCCTCTTTCTCCCTCCCCTGTCTCCTTACATGGCTCAGGGTCATGTCTACTCTGGACTTGCCCAGATGTCCCTGCCTCTGGCTATGCTTTCCCTTTTTATCTACAATCTACCTCCTTCTCTACCAAACCTGGGAGCAGTCATGTCCTTCCTTTTTTATTCCTTTTATTTTTTTCCATCCACTCAATTTTATGAAACTTTGCAGGGTTTTTTTTTTTTTAACCCAACGTTACTTCATTTGCTTCTTCAAAAAACCCTGTGGGAAAGATATCAATAACCATTTCTTGTGACAAACAGCTTCAGAGAATTAAAGTCACTCGGGCCCTTGTCCAATGCCACACTGCTTCTCAAAGCTGGACCTGGATTCCAGCTGAGGCCTGGCTCCAAAGCCCTTCTCCTCACACCTGCTCAGAAGCGCACAAAAGACATGTTTTTGTTTGAAAGACCAGAGGAAAGGCCGGGAGATGTCAGGGAAAACATGATGGGAACAAAATCTTCATTGTATAGTGTATGTAGTGAAGGCTGAGACCGAAGGGAGAAGTTGGCACTATATCCAGAGAGAGTCCATCCACCCCTCGTCCCTTGCATTCTCTTACCTATAAAGCTCTGGCTTCCTTTGCTTTCCCAGGAACGTAGCCTGTGTGTGGCAAGTCCCCAAGGTCGCAGGCTAGTTCAGGGGAAGCCTGGCTGATCTTCCAGTTTGGTTCCCCTCAGGCTTTACCTTAGAGAATGGGTCAGTACACAGGGAAACACACCCATACCCTGGCTCTTAGCTTCTAAATGCCAAATACCTCAGCGGGAGGTTCTTAGCGGGTGTTCTCTCAGCTTTTGACCCTAAGAATGGAAAACTTTAAATGACAAAGGTTGTGTAGACAGTTCAGAGTCTACAATAGGAGGCCCTGGAGCACAGGGATGCTGGCTTTGACGCCTGCAGCTTGACTTCAGGTCAGAGGCCAGCAAAGGTTCTCCAGGGCTCAACCATAAGCTGCAGAAACACTTCCTGGTCCCAACAGAGCAGGAAACCTAGGTTTTCACCAGCCAACCCTTACTCCAGAATTCAACTTCCTTAACAAATATCCTAGCTGCTTCACTAGCCCACGTTTGGGGTTTTTATTTTGGTGGAGGAGATAGTGGATCTCACATTTTGCTTTTAATTTTTTAAAAAGTTTTATTGTGTGTGTATGAGTGTTTTGCCTGCATGTGTGTCTGTGTACCTCTTGTGTGTCTGGTGCCTATGGGGGCCAGAAGAAGATATTGAGTTCCCTTGAACTGGAGTTACAGATGATTGTGAGTTGTCATATGGGTACTGGGAATCGAACCTGGGTCTTCTCTAAGATCAGCCAGTATTCTTTTTTTTTATTATCATGTATGCTTGCTGGCCAGAAGAGAGCACCAGATCTCATTAAAGATGGCTGTGAGCCACCATGTGGTTGGTGGGAATTGAACTCAGGACCTCTGGAAGAACAGTCAGTGCTCTTAACCTCTGAGCCATCTCTCCAGCACCCATGCAGCCAGTATTCTCAACTGCTGAGCCAACTCTCCAGCCCCAAATTATGGCTTTTACCCCTCTCACCTCCTCCCTTATCCTAAACTTCCTCCAGTTCACGGCCTTTTCTCCCCTAGCCGCTCATTTTCCTTATAACCCTGTTGTTCTCACTCCATTTTCTGTAGGCTTTGTTCCTGCTCCTCTCGGTGTTCTCTCCATTCTCTATCCTTGGCTAGTCTCCCGTCTCTAGCAGATAGCCCTAGCCATGTCCAGTCTGATGGCCATGTTCAAGCTACTCCTTCCTCCCTCCACTTTGAACTCTTCCAAATGCCTCTGCCTGTTCTCTCCCTCTCTCTCTCTCTCTCTCTCTCTCTCTCTCTCTCTCTCTCTCTCTCTCTCTCTCTCTCTCTCATCTACAATGTAAACCTTTCCCTTAGCCATACTATATAGTGATCATGTTGTCTGTTTATGCAGTTGTAAACCACCATGTAGGTGCTGGAAATTGAACTTGATTATCTACAAGAGCAGCAAATGCTCTTACCCACTGAGCCATCTCTCCAGCGTCCCCCACTTTTATATAACTCATTGAGTCCAATTTGTGCTGCCTTCATACCCAAGGGTGTGGGGGCTATCCATTGGAGTGTTGTGGAACTATTGGGCCATACCCTAAAAGAACACTGCCTCCATCTCCTCCAGAAGCCATCACTTGGCCATAGCTCCTCAGTTAGGGGTGGAGTTTGTTAGTCTCTCACCCCTATCTAGGAAGGTTGACCTGCTTACTTTTGGCCAGGATACCACAGCTGCTTTGAGCCCATGAGTGCAGTTGTCCTGTCAGGTCTGGACGACGCTGTTTTTCTTCAGCTCGCTGACCTCTGGCTCTTGCAGTCTTTCCATCCCCTCTTTTGCAATGGTCTTTGAGCCTTAGGGCGAGGGAGCATGATAAAAAACATCTCATTTGCGGTTGAACATTCCGCAGACTTATTCTCTGCACTTTGACTGGTCGTGGATTTCTGTTGGAAGCCACAGCCACTGAGGGAAGGAACTTCTTTGGTGAAATCCAAACTGCACTAACATGTGGGTGGAAAAATACAGATTTAGAGGGGAGTCTGCTACTGTGTCCATTTAGTAAAATAACAGTAGTAGGTTCATCCCTAGGTCCGATAATGAGCCATCCCAACATTTTGGGTTATATTTACATTATCAGCCATACATTTCCTTGGAGCAGGAAATTAAATCAACCAGAAAGCTGCTAGTTACTAGGCTCCGAGCATTCTTGCCACTATTATACTCACAGGCATATCTTGCCTTGCTGGTAGTTATTACAACTCATGGTCCTCAAGACTGCTGATGACCTCTCCCTCCCAGGATACTGCAGAGCACCTCTGGTATTATGAAAGCTAGCCAGTACTAGAAGATACCTGGCCAATATTAATCTGATTTCTCCATGGGCTATGATCAGAGTATGTTTTATCTTCAGTAGTAGAATCTTCCCATCAAATTTTGATGAGCCACCAAGAGCAATGGCAATGGCCTACAATGGGTTTTTTTTGGGGGGGTCTCTGGGACTCCCTGGTCAAAGTGGATGTATCCCCAAACTGGCACTGGGTTTATTATTTGACAATCTATGTCTTCTGGATACAGCATTATCCTCTGTGTAGGGTAACTGCAAGTAAACTCTTTTATATGAATGAATGAATGTGTGTGTATGTGTGTGTGTTGCTTGTAAAATAGGTTTCCATATGGATTTTATTCCTTCTTCTCTGGTCTGATCTCCCCACTTAAAATTCCCTTCCCACTATTCCTCTTAGTGAATATTTAAAGGGAATCAATAATTTTTAATATATCTTTCTTTATATATTTTCCCCTTCCCACAAATGATCTCTTTTTAGTTTCCTGAATTCTTCATGTTTCCCCCAAGATAAACACACACACACACACACACACCACCACCACCACCACCACCACCACCACCACCTCTAAATGCATGATGCTAAGATATCTACATTAAGAGAATCATTTTAGGGTTGGCAAGATACTTAGCCATGGGGATCCCAGGTGTCCACGGGCATGTCCCCAGCTAGGTATTCAGGCAGCAGAAGAGAGGGTGCCAGAATTAGCCTTGTACCATAGTCACATTGATGATTATCTTGATTACCATTATAGAAATTTCATCCGATGGATGGAGATAGAGACAGAGACCCACATTCACATCAGAGCAATGGATTGAGCCCCCAAGGTGCAGTTGAAGGGCAGAAGGTGGGAGAAGATGAGTAAGGAAGTTAGGACCGTGAGTGGCTGGTCCACCTACTGAAACAGTGTGCCTGAATTAATGGGAGCGCACCAATCCAGCTGGACTGGGACTGAATAAGCATATGATCAAACCAGACTCTCTGAATGTGGCGGCGAAAGTTGGCAGATGGAGAGCCCATCAACAATGACACCAGGACCTATCTCTTCTGCATGTATTATCTTTTTGAGAACCGAGTCTTTTTGAATGCACTCCTTCCTAGGCCGGGAGGGAGGGGGGTGGGCCTTGGACTTCCAACAGGGCAGGGCACCATGCCCTCTTTCAAGGAAGAAGGGGGAGGGAGGAGGGGTGGGGAGGTAATGGGAGGGGAC
>PVIU01014260.1:0-52713 GCA_004026605.1 Ondatra zibethicus
ATCTAAAATGGCTGAAAGACACTTAAGGAAATGTTCAACATCCTTAGTCATCAGAGAAATGCAAATCAAAACAACTCTGAGATTCCATCTTATACCTGTAAGAATAGCCAAGATCAAAAACACTGATGACAACTTATGCTGGAGAGGTTGTGGGGAAAAGGGAACACTTCTGCATTGCTGGTGGGAATGCAAGCTGGTATAGCCCCTTTGGATGTCAATGTGGTGGTTTCTCAGAAAATTAGGAAACAACCTTCCTCAAGACCCAGTGCCACAAGTACATGTGCTCAACTATGTCCATAGCAGCTTTGTTTGTCATAGCCAGAACCTGGAAACAACCTAAATGCCCCTCGACAGAAGAATGGATAAAAAAAATGTGGTACATTTACACAATGGAGTACTACACAGCAGAAAAAAATAACGACAGCTTGAATTTTGCAAGAAAATGGATGGAACTAGAAAACATTTTGAGTGAGGTAACCCAGACACAGAAAGACAATTATCACATGTACTTACTCACAGGTGGTTTTTAAACATAAAGCAAAGAAAACCAGCCTAAGTACCACAATCCCAGAGAACTTAGACAACAGTACAGACACAAAGAGAGACTTACATAGATCTAATCTACATGGGAAGTAGAAAGTATAAAAAGACAAGATCTCCTGAGTAAATTGGGATCATAGGGACCTTGGGGGAGGGTTGGAGGAGGGAGGGGAGAGGCAGGGAGGGGAGCAGAGAAAAACGTAGAGCTCAGTAAATATCATGGAAAAAAAAGTAATAAATAGTGAGATCAGGTGAACTTTTTCCCAGTAGCAAAGAGTTTTGGAATAATCCTCCTCCTAAGCACCTTGTACTAGAAGAGCTATTTATAGAACTGGTTCCTAGAAGAGGAAGAGAGGCCCTTAAAGCCCTTCACCAATTGCATTCCATCAACAGGATCTTACCTTCAGTTTTCTTGTCTAAACTGTAAGCCATATCATAAATATAGTAGAACACATGGTGCACACTGAAGTCTGTAATTTCAGCACTTGGGAGACGAAGGCAGGAGAATATTGGCAAGTTTGACGCTAACATGGGCCACATAGTGAGTCCTTGTCTCAAATCAACAACAAACAAAACAAAATAAAACCTTACATGCACATTATATATGGACACTTGTCCAGTCTGTTCTATGGGATAGAAAGTTTGACACATTGACTCAATCCAGCATCCTGATCATTCTGCTCAATTCCCTTTCCAAACTCACTAATTCTTCTCTCTGATCTGTGAAAGCTAGAGTACTATGGTTGGTCAATTCTCATCACGTCTGACAGCTTCATTCTTGCACAGCTCAGTGTTGTTAGCAGACACTAAAGAGCATGTGCCTGTCACAGGTCCTTGTGGTACCCATTTTTTTTTTTAATCAACAGAAAATAATCTCTTGGTCTCACTTCCTTGGCTTGAGCTCAACTTCATCTCAAATTTCTTTTTATGTGCATTTTCATGGGATGCTTTTTAGCTTCTCTCAATTTTAACAAAGCAACTTCGTCTTCATTGTGCTACTCCCTATGAGTGACTAAATCTTTTACATACCAGATGTGGGTTTTTTTTTTTTTACTCAAAAAAATATTCAATATTGGGAATTAGGATGATTTTTGATCAGCAAATATGTGTCTCCTGCTCAATGCTGTCAGATGCAAATAACAGGCAAAAGGAAGCAGCCAAATGAGTGCGTGTTTGCCTTATCAGTTTAGTGAGAGAGGGACACGGAGAGGCAGGAGCAAGCTGCAGGCAGAGGCATCAGCACAGACACTCTCTGGAAAGCTGCTTATGACAACAACAGAAACTGTTCTTATGAAGTGGTAGCTGATCTATTCGTTCCCAGGGAGCAAGAGTGCATGTCCATGGGACCTTGAACTTGTCAACTCAAGACCACCACCAGGATGTTCCTACCAATGTTTCCCCAGCTGTGGGTGCTCTGGGTTCCCTGCAGATTCTCCACCAAGTTCCCAGGGCACTCTGCAGAGCAAACCAAAGCAAGACAGTTCTTTCCTTGATCCTGGCGAGACCATATCCCTTGCCAAAGCTCCTCAGGGGGCACTCAGTCTTTCTTAGTTCCCATTATATAGTACGAATATATCTGTCTACACACACACACATATGGGTTTTGTTTGGTTTTGCTTTCTTTTGATTGTTTTTTGGAATAGGTCTTATTCTGTAGTCCAGGTTAGTCTGGGATTTACCATGTAGCCCAGGCTGGCCTCACACTTAACAGTGGTTCTCCTGCCTCAGTCTCCTATTTGCTAAGATAAAAAGGCATGAACCACCAAACTCAGCTTTTCTAGTATATATCTGATGACTGCATCCCTGGGAGTGTAGGGAGGTTTTTGGCTGGTGAGGTGTTAAGATGGAGCCATAGGCCTGTATGGCTCCCGCTGTTCCCTGACAGCAGGTACTATGGCTCCCTAGTCCTCTCACCTTGCTCAGGAGGAAATGGCAGCTTCCCAGCATGCAAGGCCAGCTCTAACGCGGAGTCCTCTTGAGTCACAAATGGCTCGAGATTCAAGGGCAGGGACATGATGTACTGCCCAATCTGAAACGAAAGAAAGCACTTTCAGCTTGACACTGACACACCTAGCTAATTACTCGAAAGGTTCGCTTAGGAGAGGCAAACTGCTAGCCCTGGGATGAGCACCAGTGTGAGGTAATACTAGCTATGGCAATCCCTACGAAACAACCACTCAGGGCTGGGGAGAGCTCAGCCAGTGAAGCACTGCTGCTCAAGTTCCTCCCCCAGCACCCATGCAAAAAGCCAGCTGTGGTGGGGCATGCCTATAACTCCTGGGCTGAGAGACAGACAGATGAATCCCTGGGACCAGCTCTAGGTCCCAGTGAGAGACTGTCTCAAAAATAAGCTGGCTAGCTGGCCTCTACATGCACACTGCTTACATACACACACACACACACACACACACACACACACACACACACACACACACACACACACACACACACACACACACACACACACACACACACACACACACACACACACACACACACACACACACACTCATGGAGGCCTGCTCCACCCTGTAGATACATTCTTCTCAAAAGTGGCTTCAATGTCCTGAAGTGCATCCAGCAACACCTACTTCAATGAGGCAGTGGGTACCAAAGAACTTTGTGAGATTAAAAGCACTGTGTAAAGTTGAGTCTCATTACTGCTCACAGAACAAAGTCCACTAAGGTACTAATGTCAGCAAGTGTCCTATCATTTGGACTAGCACCTGGTTTTGTTCCCCCCACCCCCCGCCCCTGCAAGATGGCTTAGCCAGGAGAAAGAAAGGACTACACTTGGAAGTTGCCATTCACAACTACAGTCCAGAGAGAAAATTCCATTGTAATTTCATACACTAGAAAACAAAGACGGCCGAAGTTAGTGGTGCAGAATCACGAAAGGGAAACTTGTAAGGCATTTGGGCTGAGCCCACAGCCAATCTAGCACACAGCACAAGTGGACAAGATGGACATATGATGCCACCTGTGCCTATTCCAAGCACTTCCTTCTATTACAATTCACAACTGTGCTTTTTTTTTTTAAACTTTATTTTATGTGCATTGGTGTGAAGGTGTCAGATTCCCTGGAACTGGAATTACAGACAGGTACGAGCTGCCATGTGGGTGCTGGGATTTGAACCCGGATCCTCTGGAAGAGCAGTCGGTGCTCTTAACCACTGAGCCATCTCTCCAGGCCCCCACAACTGTGTTTTAAAGCAGGCATGGAATAGAAAATAATTTGGCCACCTGTTTCTTGATTTTCCAAGTCAGAATTTCCAAGTGGATTCAGTTCTGACACCCGCAGGGGTCATACTGGAAGAGTGGGGCAAGTGCAAATGTCCTAGCATCTGAAGTCACTGGGCTTGCTGCATTTGCCCAGGAGCTGAAGCATCTGAAGTCACTGGGCTCGCTGCATTTGCCCAGAAGCTGAATGAAGATGATTCCAGACCAGGTCCACACAGCACAAACTGTGTGGTGACTGCCCAGAGGTGGGTTGTGAAATAGAGGCCACCTTGGAGTGCACCTAAGAAGCTCTTACATTGCTGATGTACTCAAGAGGCGTGAGGCTGAAGGCAGGCAGATCATCGGTTAGGGTTTCGCCAATGCCCGCTGTGTTCCAGCTCTGGAAGAAGAGAGGAAGCAATTAGTACATGCTACCAGGCAGCCTCAAAAGGTACATTGTGATCGTACATAGAGAGCTCATGGCCTTCCAGGAGTCATCCATGGTCAGAGCTGACCTGGGGGCCTGATGCCACTCAGCAAGACAGGGACATCTCTTCAACCTCCTGGAAGACCCTCAGAAGATGCAAACCCTCCAGCTCCCAGCCTAGGCAGGCACACTTATCTTCCCGGCACAGCCACCTGATGGAGACTGGTCACTTCTGCATGTCTTGCTAGCAACACTAAATTAGTTAGGTGACCCTGAGTCTGTGCTTATATGATGGGGTCACCATGCAAAAAATAAGGGACTGGATACAGGTGGCTCCGCTAACCTTGGCCTTTAGAACTCAAAGGAAGATGGGAATCTCAGAGACTGTATGAGAACTGTTCCCCCTAGGAGGGAGGCCCAGTAAGTCCTGTGCTGCACAGAACACCCCAACCTCACTCACCAAGGCCACTCTGCCTCGAGTGAGGATGCACTGCCTCCTTCCTGTAGCTCTGGACTGACCCAGAGCTTGGATGAAACCTTCCGTCTCACAGGTCTCCTCTGTAGAGGGAGGGCCTCAGCCCCCCATGCAGCTATTTCAAGCAGAAACATCTCTGTCACTGCTGCATGAGTTTCCTGGCAACCCGTGAGCCGCTCCCCCATCAGCACACATGTGCCCACAGCCTTATCTTGGCACATCTTTCAAGGAAGCCCAGCTTCTTGATTCCAGCCTGGAGAAGAAGGCCCTTCCTGGCTGACCTCCAGGAGTAACCCTCAAGGTCACAGTGAGGCTGTTCTCAGCAGCCACCAAGTGCCCGATCCTTTAAGCAGCATTCTGGGAACGGAATGACAAAGCTAGCCCAGGCTCCTGACCCAGACTGAGTGTCAACAGGCCTCTAAGTATCACTGACAACCCCATCTAGTCTCTGTTTCTCTGAAGGGTACTTACTCTCTTCCCTGCCATTGCCTCAGCCCTTTCCATTTTCTAGGCTCCATGTTCTTGAGAATCTTTGTTACTCAAATATCCTACCTGCCCCCCCAATTAACTCCCCATACACTGTTTTATTTATTTATTTACTTGAGATGGGGGTCTCATAAATCCCAGGTTGGACTTAAATTTACCACATAGCCAAGGCTGGCCCTGAACTCCTGATCCTCCCAAGTATTTGTTTATAAATACATTACTATGTGGTATTGGGGATTAAACCCAAAATTCCATGAATGCTAGGAAAGCACTCTGTCAATATTCCTATACCCTTTGCTCCAAATCCACTTTAAAGAACCAGCCCACCCACCCACACTTAATGGTTCAAATGAGAATGGCCTGCATGTTTAGTCCCCAACTGATAAACTGTTTGAGAGGAATTAGAAGGATGAAAGAAAAATGAGATTGTTAAAAAAAGTGTGTCATTGGGGGTAGGTTTTGAGGTTACAAAAGCCCATGCCAGGCCAGTTCTTCGCCTGATGCCTGTGGATTAGGCAATGTTCTTACCTAATGCTAAACTACAACTACCCTCCTAAACTACAAGCAAGCCCCCAGTTAAATACTTTCTTTTAGAAGAGTTGTCTTGGTCATGTGTCTCTTTATAGCAATAGAACAGTGACTAAAGCCGGGAAGTGGTGGCGCACACCTTTAATCCCAGCACTCAGGAGGCAGAGGCAGGCGGATCTCTGTGAGTTCGAGACCAGCCTGCTCTACAGACTGAGTTCCAGGATAGGCTCGAAAGGTACAGAGAAACCCTGTCTCGAAAAACAAAACAAACAAAAAACAAACAAACAAAAAAGAAGAGTGACTAAGACACTTACCTAGAACCTGTGATGTTCAGTGTCTCACGCTAGTCTTTGCCCTTGTTCTCAGAAGCTACTGAAGTAGCAAGACGGCTGGATGCCCCAGCCCTCCCTACCTCATCCCCTCAGCCTGTTCCCTGCTCTGTCTTGTATATGCACAGAGACAGGCTGACACTGAGGGTTCTGTGTGAGATGCAAGAGTTCAGAGGTACGAGAGGCCAGGGAAGGGATCAGCCACAGGATGCAGGCAAGCATGGAGTTGCAGAAGCGAGGACGGAAAGAGAATGAACAGCTCTGCACACCAGCCTAGGAACAGGGGCCATATTCAACAAATAACTTTCTAGGGTGAGCTGGGCAGGAAGAGGACAGCAAGGAAGGAAAGGAGAGAAAATAGAGAGGGAGGAGGAGAAAGGGAAGCCAGTGTCACTGCGCAGGCCTCTGGCTCCTAATCCAAAGAGTGACATTTATAAGACAACTGAAAGTCAGAACACAGACGAGTGATGTTGAGAAACTATTCCAGGGGTTGGAGAGACGGCTCAGCAGGTAGAGTGCTCTCCGTCCAAGCCTGAGGATCTGAGTTTGATCCCTGGAACTCAATAAAGGTGGAAGAAGAGAAATGACTCCACCAAGCTGTGCTGTGGCCTCAACATACTGAGTTTAGCACACGTGTCTGCATTATACACGTATCACACACACACATACACACACACACATACATACACAATAATAATAATAAAAATATCCTTCCTAGACCCCTTATTTGAAATGAAGCAGGGTGCTCCAGAGCTGGTCGTCGTGGAAACAGGATGAGCTTCCCATCCTCCTCTCTCTGCTCTGCATGTGTAAGAACTCCTATAATAAAAAGCCTTTAAAGCTGGGCATGGTAGCATACGCCTTGAATCCCAGCACTCTGGAGGTAAAAGCAGGCAAGTCTCTTTAAGTCTAAGGTTAGCCTGGTCTACAGAGTGAGTTCCGGGCCAGTCAGAGCTACATAGTGAGACTTTGTCTTAAAAAGTAAATAACTAGGGGCTGGAGAAATGGCTCAGAGGTTAAGAGCATTGACTGTTCTTCCAAAGGTCCTAAAATCAATTCCCAGCAACCACATGATGGCTCACAACCATCTGTAATGATATCTGGTGCCCTCTTCTGGCCTGCAGGTGTACATGCAGTCAGAAAACTTTTATTTTAAAATAGTCTTTTTTTTTTTAAAGTAAATAAATAGTTATATGAAATAAAATTAAGGAGATTCTCAGATTGGCCCTGGGGATCCATGGGAAGGCTAAGATGATAGCAGAACAATGCTCTGTGAGGCTGCATGCGGCAACCTCTCTGAGGGAAACTGGGAGTGAGCAAAGTGTTAAGAACGAGATGGTGGGGCCGGGCGGTGGTGGCGCACACCTTTAATCCCAGCACTCGGGAGGCAGAGGCAGGCAGATCTCTGTGAGTTTGAGGCCAGCCTGGTCTACAAGAGCTAGTTCCAGGACAGGCACCAAAACTACAGAGAAACCCTGTCTCGGGGGGGGGAAAAAAGAGATGGTGGAAACATGAACGAGGCAGCAGTCATGAAGCAGACAGTCCCAGTGACACTATGGAGGAGGACAGGGTGAGCAATGAGACAGAACACAGAGCAGCACCGCCACCATCCATCAGGTGCGCAAGTGCTCTGAGGTGGAGAAAAGCTTCTGAGAGGAAGCAAGAAGAGCCTCAGGAGAACAGGGGTGAGGGCGGGCAGCGGTGTTCAGAAAAGGGTCAGGATGGAATGGCCTGAACTGGGACACTCTCAGAAAGCAGGCAAGTAAGGCTCACTTGAAGAGGGCAATGCGGAAATGGTGTTATTTCTTAACTGGTCAAGATTTATTTAAGCTGCCCTTCAAAAGGGCTTTTCTACTCATCTGTCAGCAGGTAATACAGATAAACGCCAATAACCTATTATGAATTGAACACAGTGTTGGTTAATAGTCTTAAAATACAAAGGGGCAATATGATTTACCAGCCAACGCTCAATACAAACATCAGTGACCAGGGTTTTCTTTTCAAATCCTCCAGGGCCAAGTGTTTGCCTTTGTATTGTGTACTGGCTGTTGGCTCCCACACAAGTCTTTCTAATCTCCAAAGCTACCCTGGTCTATCCCAGTGTCCCAGCAGTGTGGGAAAGCCTAAACCAAAAGTGGGGATTCCAGCAACTGGGCTATGAATCACAGTTAGGAACTCGAAAGCAGAGGTGGAGGCGAGAGACAGGTGGGAGCCTGTTTCTGTGGAACTATGACGGACAACTTAAACTACAACAAAATAAAACAGTAAGAACACAGGCCAGCCAGATGCTCAGGGGTGAAACGCTCGCTGTGAGAGTCTGGAGACGTGAGTCCTCCTACTGCATTTAGTTTCCCTTCCATCTTAGTTAAGTCCAAATAAGACTTAACCTGTTACTCTATACGCAAGCTTTTTTATCTGGTTTGGTTTAGTTTTTGAGATTAAGTCTCACTATATGGCCTATGGCTGTCGTGGAGGTCACTTTGTAGCCCAAGTTGGCCTTGAATTCATAGAGATCCATCCGCCTGCCACTGCCTTCTGAGTGCTGGGATCAAAGGAATGTAACACTCTTCTAAAAATAACATGTATACTATAACTCCATGTGCCCGTTGGATCCATGTCTATGACATTTGCCCAGCCTGAGACACACTTGAGTAAGCAGGTCATAGGGTTGCATGCGATCAAATGTTTACACTCGCATTTTAGATGTGACATTTTAAATGAATTTGCTGTACTTTTCACTCTGCATTTTCCAGTATTAAGTGTTTCTGACTCACACTCCAGTCAGGACAAAAAAAAAAGTGTTTCTGAAAATGAATATGCCTATGGCTTTTATTTTAAAGACTTTCTCTTAGGAAATGAGAAGTACAGCTAAGGGGAGGCGCATGCCTGTAACCCAGCTTTAGGAGGCTGACAGGAGGCTCATGAGTGTGTGATTAGCTTTGGCGACCTTGTCTCAAAAAACAAGCATGGGGGGGTTCCCATGAGAGATGTCTCAGCAGTCAAGAACACTTGCTGCTCTTGCAGAGGACTCAGGTTCAGTTCCCAGCACCCAAATGATGGCTCAAACCATCTGTAACTCCAGTTCCATGGAATCCAGTGCCATCTTCTGACCTCTGCGGGCACTGCACACACATGGTGCTTGCACATAAACACATTTACACACATAAAATAAAAGTAAATTTCAAATATTTATATAAACATATATTTTTATTTTATTACATATATATACATGTGTATATGTTTTCTAATATATATCAGATGTATATATTACACACATATATTTATAATATATATACCAAAATACAGACTCACAGAAAGGAAGAAAACTATCATTTACTAAACATCCACTTTGTGGTGACGCTATGCTCAAATCTGCCATACACTATCCATAGGACAGTAGCTACTGTGTCCACATAGCTCACAGAAGGCTAAGGAAGAAGGCCCTGAGCACCTGCCCCACAGCCTCTCTGCTGCCGCTCCCTGCAGTCTGCCCTCTGTGCTGGGAGCTCAGACTCCACCTAGAGTTGACACCATCAAACCTCACAGAGTAAAAATAGAGTCCCAGGGTAGAATCAAAACCATGCAGTTAAACAGAGTCATTTTATGGACAGAGATTTTTAGACCCACAGAGGAGCTGAGACATGACCAAGGCTATACAGGGGCTCTTCACACAATTTCTAAAGGGCAGCAGAAAGCCACAGCCTTGTAACTATGCCATCCAAGTTCTTGCTGTTTCCTGAAAGAATCTGTGTACAGATATAACTGGAGCTTTCCCAAACAACTATCTCCCACAAAAGTAGAACCTGGACAGACTGGGGGCGGGGGTGTGCTGGAGAGACAATTGACCAGGGTCCTGTCCTGCCTAGTAACCCAAAGGAAAGCAATGAGATCTGAAGTAGGGAGAGACAGGACAAGTAGAGAAGATGTGACTACTGGGCAGCTCCTCCTAAAGCAACTGGGACAAGCAGAGAAGGGAAAGAGGGCCTGAGGCAAGGGCAGTGAGACGACTCTGAAACAGGCACACAGGACGTTTTGAGGAAAGAAAGCAGCAGCTCATAGCTGGGTGTATGTCCCGCCAACCCAGCACCGCCCAACCAAGGAGAAGGGTCACAGCTTCAAAGTCAGTCAGAGCAATAGAGCCAGTGAGCAAGCAAAAGAGGCAGAGCCTCCTCTGAAACAGGATGGAGGCAGATGAGGCATTCTCCTGACCAAGAGCCAGAACTGCTCCCCCTGGCAGGACCGTCCAACATCAGAAGGCAGGAACTCTTGACCAGCGCGTCACAGCAGCACACAACCTCCCTTACGCCTGAGAGGACAGAAAAGGCCTGCCGGCAGGAAAGACAGACAAGCAACACTGACATTCTTCAGAAAGCTGGCGTGACAGCGCACACCTGCAGTCACAGCAGCCTGAGACCCGTCTCAAATAATGATAACCCATCATCATCATCACCACCACTGCCATCACATGAAATGGCCTCTCGATACAGTGTCTGAGTAACTGCAATTAAGTGAGGAGCTCATGCCAAGAAGACTGAAATGACAAAGTAACTCTGCCATCCTCAACAGCACCTGTTTGCTCCTGCACCTCACGGCAGGGAGGGAGGAGATCCTGGCACAGGCTGAGCATATGCACGACCTGGGAGCACAGACACTGCAGTCAATGGGGAACTCACGTCCATCCTGGAAACGAGTAGCAGCTGCTGTTTGATTCGCAGGAAGACCGAGTCGAAAGCCAGCTGGTGGGCCTGCTGGTTCAGCCGGGTCAGGGCTGTGCGGGATGCAGACAGCAGGTTGTGATTACTGGACCCCTTCTCCTGAGACAGGAAAAGGCAAAGACAGTTAAGCCCCCAAATGAGGTCATCAGCTAGTCAGAAGAGTTGAAGAGCAACTGAGTGGAGCATAGTGAACTGCTTCTACAACAGTGGTCCCCAAACCTGACCATGCCCCCCCACCCCAGGAAAAGGCTGACTGGAAGACTCACAAGCTCCAAAATACCAAACCTGTGAGGATTGACTTCCCAGGTGACTCTGATGCATTTGTCCCAACATGAGTTCATGCTTTTGCAGTTTAGGAAAACCTAACTTATGACCATCCGTTGGGGACTAAGGAGGAGCAGGAGAGGTCATGGCCTCACATATAAGGAAGAGTGATGGGCAAACTCTGATTCCCAGGGAGGTCAGGTCAGTTACCCTTGGCTGAAAGCCAGAGTATGAACAACCTGTGTGAGTCTGGGAATCCATACAGCCTGAGAAAATACAGGGATGGAAAATGTAACCTTAGTTCTTGTGATTATAAATTGACCGATTACAACAGACATAAATCAGATTAGCAATAAAGATAAACAGAGTTGGTTTAACTTAATCTCAGAAGCATGGATGAATGAGCTTACAGAATTGCTTTAAGAAGTGTGTTTGTCAAACTCAAAAGCAGCCAGTGGTGGGCCAAGGTGGAGAGATGGGGAGACTTTGGGGAAACAACAGCAGGACCTCAATGTACAATTTACCCTGGAGCACTGCACCCATCAGGAGAGTCGCAGATTGCATCTGGTGGCATAAGAATACATTTCTCCATGAGGAGTGTTCTGACCGCATGCCCAAGGTCCTCTTACAATCCCGTGGGGCATGCCTAGAGCTAGGTGACTCACTCCATTTGCTGGGAAGCCCTTTTGTCACTGGATCCAAGGGGCCTAAAGCTCAAAGCCAAGCTCAACTTCCTGCAGACAGACTAAGGCTTGGAAGACTAGCCAGACCCACCCCCAAAATGCTCCTCTTTCCATGTCTAACTGCAGACAGTACACATCTGATCCTCTGGCTGCCACTCAGGACAGGGGACTGTCGCTACCAGTGGGACCAGGGGCTCCCACTGCCATAGCCTCATAGACAAGTTCATCTCTGAACTGAGCAACAGTAAGCTTCCTGGACAATCCTCAAGCCTGGCTTTCATCCATAAAAAGACCCATCCACCCAACTCCTACAGCTTTATCTCAGCAAGTTCCACCCCAGTGGCCGTTACTATCTCCTTAAAACCTCACACACAGGAGACAGAGAGGTGAAGGGAGGACCTGCAAATGGAGCCAGAAAACCTGGCACCAGGTGACAGTGAGTGACAAGGAAAGGTTTCATTTGTGAGAATGCTACTGCTCTAATCTCATACCTTGAGGGTATAAAGTATTTCCATTAAACTGGCATATTCAGCAGGGTTATCTTTCTGGAGGTAATTATATTCCTGCCATGGGTTCTTGGCAGGGCTCTTCTTGTCTGTCAAGATGCTGTCTTGAAAACCTGCCAGGCTCCGAGGGCTGTAGGAGTCAGACAGATACTTCCCTGCTGTGGACAGGATCCTGAAAGAAAGTGGTAAGCATTGTGCCCTGAGTCGGCTGTACTGAGCTTCCGTCAGAGTACTCCAATGGCTCTTCCTAAATGTCAAACACCCTCATGAAGTAGACAGAATTAAGGTCTGCTTTATAAGGAAATGAAGACACCCTTCTTCATTTAAGAATGAGCTTGGCCTCAGGTGCAGAAAAGAAACCAGGGTTAACACTAAAAATCAACTTTAATCCGATTTAACATTCAGGCCACCAGAAGATACCATCTTGTTGCTATGACAGAGAGCCTGCTCACAGGCAGTGCTTAGCTTGCTGCCATCTGGGACACTGTTCACTTCCTCACTCCATGGGCATCATGGAGTAGAAGAGCCAAATGCCTGCAGGAGCCACTAGCTAACTGCATACCTTCCCCGTACACTGGACTACAATGTTGGCATTCATTGGCACACCACAAAGTTTAGTTATGTGGCTTGGATGCTCCTGGGAGACCCTATAGAGAGAAGCTGGCACTTTCCAGAGTCTTCAAGAAAGAAAGATGCTTCAGGGAGCGTCTCTGTGATAATCCACCTGTGGTACTTCGGTAGCACTGAGTCTTTACCAACAAGGACTGGCGCTGGAAACACTCTTCCCCCTCCGCCCATGCTTGCCTTTCAGCCTCCATAGTTGAATGTGCACAGAATTGTCGGAAAAGAAGAGGCAGTGTGACAACCCCAAATGCAGCTAACTTCCTGCCCTACCCCCCCTTTCAAATATTTCTTATTAAAAGCAATTGCTTTGGACATGCCAAGTTTCAAACTACACTTATTTATTTTAAAAAAAATAGGCCCCTGAGCGGGGCAGGGTGGCATATACTTGAAATCCCAGTACTCAGGAGGTTGAGGCAGGAGAATTACAAGTTTGAAGCATGCCTATATCCTATCTCAAGAAAATAAAACAAAAGCAGGCATGGCGACATATGCCTTTAATCCCAGCAACCAGTGGCAGACATTGGTGGGTCTCTGTGAGTTCCAGGTCAGCCAGGGATATACAGTGAGACCCTGTCTTAAAAATAAAAAGGAAAGAAAAGAAACGAAGAGCACAGCAGCCGCCACGCTTGCTGAGCACTGCAGACAGGGCTTCCTCAGAAACCCTGCACACTCGAGCTGCTCCCCCTCCTCCCTGAGGCTCAAGCTGTTGTTCCCATTTCTTAAGCCCACCAGCAATTTGGTTGCCTCCTTTTCTGTCTGGGAAACTGTGGCCTATCCCTGACCACCTCCCTTCGATGTCCTCATCAGGTCTGGATTGAAGAAGGACTCTTCCCTACCCCTTCCCTTCTTCGCGCCACCTCATCCATCCCAGCTAACAGAGCAGTCTTTCCAAAGGGCAAGTCTGATTTTGTCTTTTTTCCAGAAGCAACCTCAACTCTCCAGGATAAAACTACAACATGCAGAAGCCGATCCCTCACAAGCTCACTCTGAAATGCTCTCCCTCCTGAGTGTGTCCCTCAGGAAGTCCCCAAGCACTGGGCCTTCGCTGCTAGCAACCTCTTGCCTCTGCTGTGCATCTACCAGAGGTTTTTCTCACATCTCCTACAAAATAGTAAGAACAAAATAAAGTGGCTTCACTGCCCAACCCTCGCACCCAGCACAGTGCCTGGCATATGAAAGAGGTCCAACAGCTGTGTGTGAGGTATCAGCAGCTACACGTGTGTAACCAGAAGCTTTCATCACTGCCTTCGGGGGTCAGCCCTCCTCTCTTCCTAGGAATTACAGTATTATATATTTCCATCTCAGGTAGCCCATGGGAATCCGGCCTCCCTGGATTAGCCTGCCATGCAAGCCAAAGAAAACAAGGCATGCTAGAAACGTTCTCTGTAGCAAAGACTGTGGTTTAAAGTGTCCATAAGCATAACTTCAACTTCAGAGTACTAATGGCATCTGCTCTTTGCCTCATCTCCACACAGACATCACTAGATGCTCATCACTAGTGATGACTGCTCTTTGCCTCATCTCCACACAGACATCACTAGATGTTCATCACTAGTGATGACTGCTCTTTGCCTCATCTCCACACAGACATCACTAGATGCTCATCACTAGTGATGACTGCTCTTTGCCTCATCTCCACACAGACATCACTAGATGCTCATCACTAGTGATGACTGCTCTTTGCCTCATCTCCATACAGACATCACTAGATGCTCGTCACTAGGGATGAGTTGAGCCCAGAGAAATGAGTACTTAATTTCCCCTCACTGTAGTGGCCTCTACAGCTCAGCTAGGAATACTGAAGAGGTGAACAGTCTTAACTCTCAAGCTCAGAGACTAATGGAGGCCACATGTACCAATGTGCCAGAAGAACACAGCAAGTACACACCTGGAAGGAAGGTTATAATTTTGCCTATTTCCTCAACTCATTTCCCTTCAAGACAAGCTATTTCTCTCTTAGCCCGAGAAGCCTGAACATTTACACTGAATTCCTAAAACCCAACTGTTCATTTGAACTATCCTACAAGGCCCTTAAAAAATGCAGATACTCTTCCAGCCACAGGGAGTTGAAAAAAAAATGCAGATACTCTCAGACTGAGATCCAATAATCCTCATAAGTTAAAAACGTCCTAAAGTCCTCAACTTCCTAGGCTCCTAGCTTACCAACACTAGAGACAGAGAGCTGTAGGATGGCAGACACTGCCCTGCATTGTAAGAAAGGATCATGTCCCAAACAGTGCTAGTCTAGAAAAGATCAAAATTGGAAACACATTTTTCTCCTGAATGTACCAGGGTGTAGCCAAAGCATCCCAAACAGAAGCATCATATGTCAGGGATGTTTGCACCTGTGTTCTAAAGGAAAGTGGTGAGCACCAGGAAGGTACAGAGAAGTCACAGCAATCTCCCTGTATCTCACCCAAGTCACCCAAGAAAGAAGTGATACTCAGCTCTGTTTTACACAACCCATAACCCTTTGCAAAGAGACCTTAAGAGTGACAGTCAATGTCACTGACTGTCACTCTTATCCAGTGTCTGCTCTGCCTTGCCATGTGCCCGCTCCTGGGGAGTGGCTCTGCTAGAGTCTGGGTTCTAAGGTGAGACAGATGGGAGATAAGATAAGCTTTACAGGGCGGCTGCCACACACCAAGCAGTGTCCCAGATGGGAACGCAGATGGTGACTGTCCCCAGGTTCAGTGCTTCCAGGATGACATCACCTCTTTCAGAGGCTGTGTGGTCTCTCACTGAAGCAGAGCTAGCCTTTTAGCTTCTCTCTAGGCTGCAACCTGCAGCGTAAGTTCATCCCCATAGCCACCAATCCTCACTCACCTTCCTAACCAAGGCCGTCCTGACCCTTTGGAAGGCAAAAGAGTAAGGAAAGTTACCATGTCCTGAAGAGGAGCGATGTCTAACACATATTCAGAGCAATGCCAGTGTAAGGACAGACAAAGAGAAGTGTGGGAACAATACTTATACATTCTGATGACAGCAGAGTTAAAAACAACACCTCTCTCAGCTAGGTATGGTGGTGCATGACTTCAATCCCAACCCCAGAACTTGGGAGGAACAGGCAAATGGATCACTGAGTTCAAGGTCAGTTGGTCTACAGTGAGTTTCAGGACAGCTTGGGCTATATAGTAAGGACTTTTCTAAACACATACACACACACACACACACTTATTAAATAACAGTTAAACAACAACCACCCCGTACACCAGGCTTCTTAACTCCCACAGAATGAAGGAATAAGGAAGCTGGGAAGCTTGGTAGGGAAATGTCTGGATGGGCAATGCTGGATCACATATAAAGCCCTGGCAATATAAGAGGAGAAACAGGAGGATAATATGGATTTTTCTTAGAGTAGACTCCAAAATTCTCCTTTGATTCTCACCCCTTGCAGCCTAGAATTCTACCCCAGAACTTGGACTGCAGGCTACCTGGGTTAATTTCAATCCTCTGGGCTTGTCTGGGGCCTTAGTCACCACTTGTAACATGGTCTCTATGAGGAAATTTATTTTGAGCCCAATAACTGACTATAAGTAGAAGCCTAACCCACATATAATTGGGAAACAATGTGTACTACTTCCTCCTCTGGACCGGTGCCTCCATATCTAAGCAGATTTATGTGACTACTGCCAACTAGGATGAGCCTTGCCCTTTTAGGTGTTCAATAAATGTTTAATGATGACAGTAATGACACCTTGTCCTCCAGCCCTGTGGCTTTCAGATTCTGTCCCTGTACTAGATCAAATACCGCCCACCAAGAACCCCAGGGAATGAAGGGCAAGGAGATCAAGGATGCCCCCTCCTACCTGTTTGCGAGCTGCTGCTCGAAGTCCCCACACTGGCGCAAGAGCTCTCCACAGGTGGCTATGATCCTAGACAGAGCAGAAAGCACTTGAGCTCCAGCGCTACCGGGCACGCCAGCGCTTATAGGACAAACACAGTCTCATTCATAAAATCTCCAACTATTTGCTCTTCTGATGGCACTGGGTTCCCAGAAAAGTGTAAACCCATCACTACCTCCCTGAAATGTTTCATCAAATATAATGAATGTCAGAGCCGAGGGCAGGGTCCTCCTGATGTATTCCATGTTACTAACACTTCTGCTATGAATCACAATTCTACAATTGTTGTCCTCAAACAGCTTTATGGTTCCAAACTACTGGGTTTTAACTATAAGAAAACTGGCTGGAAGTACTCAGTACTTAAAATTTGAAAGTGAATGTATTACTCAATACTTACTAGACAGCTACTATTTGCATAGAAAACTGTCTCCTTCACACACATGAAACACAGATACTGATCCATCCAGATAAGACTGAGTGACTGTCACATCTGCATTTCATAGTCTTTTCATTTTGAAGTAATACCATGCCAGTCCTCAGATTCTGGTTACTGGTCCTTCCATAGCAAACTCATAATGTTGGGACAAACTCAAAGATTGAAAACGTCCCCAGCCTAGTTAACTTTTAACTCTCTCCGAAAGTGCCTGTCATCACCAGGGTATCTGGGCATTCCATCACGAGAAAGGTTTATGAGAAAGTAAAATATTCCACTCGCTCTGGAGCACCAGAGCAGCGTCATGCAGAATACTTCCTGCTGTGCCAAGACCCCATGGGGGAACAGATGCAGTCAGCACCCAAAACATCCCCGACGATAAACATAAACAGAACAGAGGCCATAAGATGGTAACCCAAGATGATCTGCAGTGATCCTGGTTCACCCTGACCACCTTCAGTGACACTCACAGCATGTACCATGACTTTGCCATGTGACACACCCAAGCACTGGGGCCAGGGGTCAGGCAAGACGTGTAACTGGATGAAATGGGTCAGCTGAAGAACAGCTTCCTCTGGAATACAGTCCTTAAAAAATAGTTTTTCTGAACACAGAGGTTGATGACTTTAGCTGCCAGCCCCATTGTCTCTGTGACAATGTAGACCACTTTGTGCCACAGCCTCCAATTTTGTAGGCAATTCCAGAGATCTGGATTGTGCTCAATTTGTTTTACTTGTTGGCGACGAATCCAAAATTCTTTTAAATGCTATGATGGTAAGGGTGTCTGTGAGTCAGAGACTTTTCAGCTGAACACACCAGGGCCAAACCTTCCCAACACACCGCTAACCACACTCCCTCGGCATGGGGATGTCTACCTAGATGTCTTCCCAACACACTGCTGATCACACTCCCTAAGCACGGGGATGTCTACCTAGATGTCTTCCCAACACACTGCTGATCACACTCCCTAAGCACGGGGATGTCTACCTAGTGGCCCAAAAGTCACATGAGCTCTTCAGAGTGTAGCTGTGAACAGCATGAGAGGGTGAGTTCAATGCCTGCCACTCAACTCCAAAGGCACTCTCATACGATGAAGTGCTGTGGTTCTTAGACCCAAAACAGGACAGACCAGCTCAGCTGTACTCTCCAAAATATTGCTGTACACTTTAGCTTTGGAAAACAAACAAACAAACAAACAAACAAAACACAGGCTGGAGAGAAAGAGGTCTCATACCAAATGTAAAAGTTTGTCATTAAAGAAGACAAGGCATTTGTAAAGAATTTTTTAAAATATTTCACAGGGGCTAGAGAGATGGTTCAGCGATTAAAAGGCCTTGTTCTTGCAGAGGAGAAAAGTTCAGTTTCCAGTACCCAAGTGGTGGTTATCCTAACTCTGGTTCCAGTGGATTTGATGCCCCCTTCTGGCCTCCACTGGCACTGCATGCATATAGTGCACAGACATAGATGCAGGCAAAACACTCATTACGCATAAATTAAAAATAAATAAATATTTTTTAAAAATAAGCAAATATTTTACAAACTATAGATATCTTTTTTGTATTTTGTTGTTGGCAGTTGTTCTGGTTATTTATTGGCTGTTTAAATTTAGCTATTAGTTGTTTAAAAGCCACTGAGTCAGGCTCACATGTAACTTGGAGGCAGTGGCACTCGGGAGGCAGTGGCAGGCCAAAGCCTGGTCTACATAATAAGTTCCAGACCAGCCAGGGCTACACAAACGGACCCTATCTCAAAACAAACAAAGGCACTGAAAGAGAAAAAAGGAACACCTCATATATGCACATATTTTATAGAACATTTCATGGCCAAGCTTGCTTGCTCCATTTGGCAAATACTTATACCGCAGCATCCACATTACCTGACAGAGTTCTGAAAAGCAGTCCAATCTTCCTGGAAAAGGGAGTTGGGAGGAATATCATCCAGTCTGCACTTTTTCCGAATTGACTGGAGAGCATTGGTGAAGTGAGACACATACCTAGGGAGGAGGAGGAAATGGCAGCTCTGAGGACAGCTCAAGTCCCACAGCTGTGGACAAACTGTCAGCCCTGCAAATGTCCTTCAAGGCTTCTGTCACAGAGTAAGAACACTTAGGAACCTCTGACTACAGAAACATCTCCAGGCCATTTAATAAAAGACAGGATGGCCTTAAGGGATGTTCTGGATGAGGAGGGAGGGGATGGCCACCAAATGGAATTCAAGGACCAACAAGGTGAGAGATACTGCTGCTCAATAATGACCCGTCCGAGCACATGTAATGCTTTGGGATAAGTTCTAGAAATGTTGCAGAGCACACAGCCCCACTGGAATGCAGTTGCTGATATTCTGGGTACTTTTGCAATCTAGACCAGTCATGGCAGGAAGACTAGAGCCCAGTGGTAGGAAAGAGGAGCAGAGTTAGTTAGACTCAAGGTGGAGACCCTCACAGGCTGCTCTGACAGCACTCAGCACACCTAGGCTTTAGGCAGGTATCTCGGTACCTTCAGACCTCAGTTCTCTCATCTCTAAAATGGATTTAATGGTGTCTTCTGTATTATCTTACGAATAAACGAAAGAGGATACAATCTCTGAAAGGATGAATGAAAGTTCTATGGTAAGGCGTTCTTTTAAGGATGTAAATATCCTCCATGTGCCCTTGGGAGGGGGAGAAGGATGAGGGGGGAGTTTGTGTCCTTATAGCATCTGTGAATCATGACAAGCCTAACCTCCCTCGACAGAGCAGAACGTCAGAACACCATGCCTGGGCCTGAGAGGGAAGCTGTGTAGCGAAGGGAAAGGCCATTCCCTTTCAGTGGAGGAACTGACCTCGGACACTCCACAACCTGCAGACACTGCACAGCCGCTCTACCCCCTTTACAAAGACCTTCCAGGCAGAGGCCTCAAGAACAAACTGGCAGGAAAGGTAGAGGACATAACTGCTTCAGCTGTGAGAATTAAGCAACTGTCAGCAGCTAGCAACGATGACAAATGCTCCAAGAACAAGCTGCTCCTGGGCCGCTGAGTAGACAGGGGTTTCACTGTCCTTCAGTCCAGCATGCAGAACACAGTGTAGCTTTGATCCCATTACTTATACAATATATTATATTCCAGTTCAGGTGTCCACCACCAGAGAGCTACTCACTGGTAGGGACATCAGTCATAATCTTTTCCTTAATATTCACTGCCCTCAGTTTACATGAAGCAAAAACTCTGAAACTCAGAGAGGAGCAGTAACCCATACATAATCCGGGATCCTAAGGTGCCATGACCAGGCTGAGCCCAGGCTGATGGAGTTCCAGCACCCCATGCCTGCCACAACTGTGAAGTCACCTTTCTATAGCCATGTTATGGGCTAACTTAGTGTGCAGGGCCAGAGTGCACGTCAGGCCATTCATTCTGCCCCGTCTGTCCCACCCTGCCCCAAAACCTTCTCCCCCCCCCCCCGACAACAAGAGCTCACTCACTTGAACCCTGATAAAATTAGCTTCAACCCAGAGGGGCGGTGGTTTTATTCCCAGCACTTGGGAGGCAGAGGCAGGTGGACCTCTGTAAGTTCAAGGCCAGCCTGGTCTACAGAGCTAGTTCCAAGACAGTTAGGGCTCTTACACAGAGAAACCCTGTCTCAAAAAAACAAAACAAGCAAACAAAAAATTAGCTTCGACGTTTATAATCCATTTATAAACTCAGGGATATTGGTAATATTCAAATTCTAGAGACAGTGACCTCACTGCCCCATATACTTTGGTATATGGTAAATTTTAACACAAACATTAATTATTTTTCAATCATAAAAACAACAAACAGAAGAAACGTCAATCTGGTAAGCGCTCAGAGGAATAAGAGCTAGAGAAAGAACATGCCTGAAAAGCTCGGGACCTCATTCTCATAGCAGAGGTGACAGATAAGATTTTAAAAGTTGATAAAGTCTTACTTATTTGCAAATAAGAATCAGAAAACCAAAAGCAAAGCATCCCAACATGCTACCTTTGTGGAAAGAACCGAAAGCTTTTAGAAGGGGAGCATATTTTACATTTTGTGTGTTTTATATTGGGGAGAACTATGTCTAGAAGCATTATGTCTACTACAGTAGAGAATAGTTATTAGATCGCAAAAGAAAAGCTCTCCACTCACAAAATCCTGATGATGGCAGGACAAGAAGAGGTTTTAAAAACTGAGGGAGGAGTCAGGATGTGGTGGCACACATCTTTAATCCCAGCACTTGGAGGCAGAAGCAGGTGGATCTTAGTGGATTTCAAGGCCAGCCTGGTCTACAAAGTGAGTCTAGGACAGTTAAAGCTATTATACAGAGAAACCCTGTTTTGAAAAAACCAAAAACAACAAACCAAAAGAAAAAAACCAAGCAAACAAAACAACAACAACAAAAAGAGGCAGGGTGCGAGTCACCTGGAAACTTGGCTCAGTGATTAAGAACACTGGACGATCTTGCAGAAACCTGGGTTCAGTTCCCAGCACCCACATGGCAGTTCACAATAATCTGCAGCTCAAGTTCCAGGGGATCAATGCTGCCTTCAGACCTCCAGAGACACCAGACAAGCACATGGTACACAAACAGGCATGCAGGCAAAACATCCATGCATACAAAACAAACCTAAAAGAAAAAATAGTAATAAGGAAACACTACACTCACTACTAATGTTTCTCTCATTCCAGAAACACACATGGGTTCATCTGGACAAACCTCTAACCCGTAAGGTCTCAACAGGGCTGCCTGGGATGGGGCTGATGGCCACAGCCAAGAACACTGGGCTCACAGGGGCGAGCCTGGTTATTTCTGGAATGACAAGAGCTCCCTACCGTCCTAAGCAAAGTAGTACTGAGCTCAGTAAAGGAGTCTGGAAATGCAGGCTAGCACCGGGAGGTCCTTGGCGAGTATGACAGTGTGCGCGGCTCATCAGGTTCACGGCTGGCAGGACTATGACTGTTTCTCCCCACAGCCCGAGGTAGCGTGCATAGCCCCGGCCAGCATGATGAAAGCTATCCAGCAGGCTGAAGTTTCTGAGCTAGAGCCAGCTTGGTTTCCCCATGTCTTGAGACTCAAATTTATGTAGTGTTTTCAGAAGCAGGGTCTTACTATCAAGTTCTGAAGGGTGACAGAAAGCAATGGCAATAATTCGCATTGTTTGAAGGAGGCTATGGAACTCCACTGACAACTAAAAAAGACACAATCCATATCTAACACTATTGTTTTGTTTTAATTTGCTAGTGTATGGTAACTAGGGCAAGATATGTCCACTAGTGTAATATCTGCATGAACATTATGGGAGCAATCAAGCACTTTCTTTTTTTTTTTAAGATTTATTTATTTTTATTAAGCATATAGTGGTCTGCCTGCATACGTCCCAGCAGACCAAAAGAGGGCACCATATCTCATTACAGATGGTTGTGAGCCACCATGTGGTTGCTGGGAATTGAACTCAGGACCTTTGGAAGTGTAGCCAGTACTCTTAACCTCTGAGCCATCTCTCCAGCCCTCAAGCACTTTCTAAGTGGATTTAAGACCTGAACCACAAAATGAAACTCATGCACTGCCTTGTACTGTTTGCATGGGCAAAAACCTATGGTTGGCTATGCCACAGGTTCTAGAGAAAACCTAATACTATCACTCAACTAGATGGGCAAAGTAATAAACTGTCTTCTAAACTGTCATCTTTACATCCACAGGTCAGTGCATAGATGGATATCAGTGAAGAGACTCACAGTCAATCAATGTGCACAGAACACAAGACTGGAGTGCTCAGCTCTAAAGGAGACAGCTATGTCACCCCGACCCCAGACCTCATCAGAGAGAGGTGGAAAGACTGTAAGAGCCAGAGGTACTGGACGTCTGCAAAGAAACAGCATGTGCTGGACACAACAGCACCACTGCACATGAACTCACAGAAGCTGTGACTGCATATATGACACCTACACAAGATCACGCCTGCTAAAATCCAAGCACAGGTAGGAGAAGAGTCATGGAGTTCTACCCCTAGCTGAGGAGCTGTTGGCAACTGATGGCTGCTGGGGAAGGAGAGTCTTAAGAGTCAGTTTCCTTCAAAGATGCAGTCCCCAAGAGGCTACCCATGTGCCTAGCACACATGCGCATACTGGCAGTACTAAGTAGACCCTGGGTATAGAAAAAAAAAGCACATGTGGTTGGGAAGGAAAGTGGTAGGGGAGAGAAGGAAGAAACTGGATAGAACAGAAATGGGGGCAGATTTGACCAAAAAACATTATATAAAGACTGGAGGATGTCCACTCCCAAGGACCCTCGGGCCTCGGTTACGTGGTCGGTCAGATGACCCAGCCTCGTGCTTCCTCCTTATTCTTCAGGCAAAATGTGATTAAACTGTCCCTTTTTTCTTTTCCTTTCTTTTCTTTCTTTTTTCTTTTTGTTTTAAAGATTTTATTTATTGCCGGGCAGTGGTGGCACAGGCCTTTAATCCCAGCACTTAGGCAGAGGCAGGCAGATCTTTGTGAGTTCGAGGCCAACCTGGTCTACAAGAGCTAGTTCCAGGAGAGGCTCCAAAGCTACAGAGAAACCCTGTCTCGAAAAAACAAAACAAAACAAAAGATTTTATTTATTATGTATACAGTGTTCTGTCTGCATGTATGCCTACACCCCAGAAGAGAGCACCAGATCTCATTACAGATGGTTGTGAGCCACCATGTGGTTGCTGGGAATTGAACTCAGAACCTCTGGAAGAGCAGTGCTCTTAAACACTGAGCCATCTCTCCAGCCCTCTTTTCCTTTCTTTCAGTGACAAGTTTCCGGTTTTACTTTTTGGGTACTAAGTGGTTCCCCAGTGTCCTTATGTATGCAAACACACTCTGCCTCTGATGACCCCAACCCTTAACAGTCACCTCCATCTCCTCTACATTTTCCCAGGCAAGCAGGAACCTGTTCTGGTTTTCTCTACAAACTTGTCTATTCTGGGCATTTCAAATAGATGATGTTCTGTAAGTAGTTTATTTCACCTCTAGGCTATTTATAACACTTTTTTATTTTACTTTAAAATTTTTATTATTTATGTGCGTGTGTGTTTGTTTGTATGCAGTGTGTTTGGTTTTGGTTTTTCGAGATAGGGTCTCTCTACACAGCCCTGGTTGGCCTTGAACTATATAGATCCCACTGGCTTCAAGCTCACAGGTATCTGCCTGCCTCTGCTTCTGTGCTGGGATTAAAGGTGTGTGACACCACGCCCGGCTCACCTGACATTTTAAATTATGTATTTAGTCTTAGCCTACTGGATGAACATGTTGATAACTTCCAGTGCTCCACCTATGCAAACGATGTTCCTCTGAGCACCCTTAAGAACATCCTCTTGGGCTTAGGGACAGGTGTCTCCCAAGAGTTCACAGCGGGAACACAGAATACACTCTCAATTGGAACAGACACAACCCTCCAAAATGACCAGCCCTGCCCCCAGCTTCTTCAGCCTTACTTGGCAAAGAGGGATTTCAGAGCTGTCAGCAATCCACAGGTCCCCAGGCCATTGGTGAACCTAGCACATCTGTCAACAGCTGCAGATGCCAAGCCAAAGAGCTTGTGCACGGAGTGGCTCAGCTCCTGAACGCAGTCAATCACCTCCCCATGCTCCTGGGCAGTAGATAGAGATAAACAAAAGCCGCATCAGACTTGAGAATGCTGATATAGATACCATTAACACAGAGAACCCACCAGCATTTACATGGGATGACTGGCAAGCCCACTCACCTGTGGCTAAATCACCTAAGAAACCAAAATACCATCCCCAACTGTAATGGTTCAAGAACCTGAGCTGGACATACACAAACACACATATGTAAACATGGATGGTCAGCAGTTTATGTGGCTGGTGACAGCAAAAAAAATTAACTCCTGGCAGAAAAATACAACCAAAATTTAGCTATCCTGTCCTCACATTCTTCATTTCTTTCCTCTTTTTCTGTGATTATTAAAATGGTTCTTCACCTTCCATCCCTCTAGCTAGGATGAATTTCCCTGATTAGACACTCAAAGGAGTGCGACCAGGAAAGCGCCTCCCGCAGGGCCAGAACAGAACTGAGGCAGAGCAGGCTTCCTAGGCAGGGCCCCAGAGGCGGGAGACTTGAACTACTGTTCAGTCAAGGCTTCTGGAGCAGCACGCCTTGTGCTGGACCTCTCAAACTGAGAACAGATACCATCTGACACAGATATGGCCTTGACCCCTTGGTGCCACACAGTGTGCCTGCTCTGAAACCCTTAAGACAAAAGGCAAAAGACCAACTCAAGACAGAATCACTAAGTTGAAGAAACAGAGAGTTAGGTTTTAAGTCTCTCTGTTTTGTTTTGTTTGCTTTACCTTTTAACTGGTGATCTGAAATGAAATAGAAGCACATTGGTAGCTTTATTTATTTTATATTTGAACTGCAAGAGTACTTGAGGCATTTAAAGCCAACCAATTTGCGTTCTTCCTTCTTCCTTTCCTCCTCTCTTCCCCTTTATATACACTTGATCCCACCCCACCCCTCTGCCATACAGAGCCAAGCACCTAGCACACAGAATGCTTGACAAACTGCAGCATTATCAGACATTACCAGAGGCACAGCACTGATCTGTATAAGAAGGTTGTTCTCCTCCATGTCACCGTACTTTAGCTGGTAGGGTTTATATGGACCATACACAGCATCCACCAGCTCCACAACTTTCACCAGATTGTGGTCCTCTGTAGGGAACAAGAAATTAGAATAATAGGCAAATAATCTGAAACTGGTTGCTGGAAAAACAATAGGAAAAGGTCCTCTCCTGGAACACTCCCTGATCTGCATACACTGCATTAATCTGCTTTCTCAGTCATGAAAGCCTCTGTGGCCCCCAAAGCAAAGATCTGGGCTTCATGTATTGTTTGCTTCAAGTAGCCATTACATACACCATGCCCCTAAAGAGTTCAGAGCCATCACAGTGAAGACCCAGATACAGATGAAAACTTCTACTCCCGAGAGCAGTGATGCACATCCATAATGTCAGGTAGAGGTGATAGGAGGAGGTATTCTAGGTCATCCTCAGCTATACAGTGAGTTTGAGGTCAGCCTAGGCAACATGAGACTCTGTCTCAAAAAGCCAAACCAGGGGCTAGAAAGATGGTTCAGCAGTTAAGAACATATTCTGCTCTTAAGGATCTGAGTTTGGTTCCCAGCATCCAAATGAGGCTGCTCACAGTCACCTTTAACACCAGCTCCAATGCCTCTGGTCATCTATACTCATGTGCACATAATCATATACATACACATAATTTAAAATAATGAAAATAAATCTTAAAACAAACAAACAGCACTTATAGGGGCAGTGAGATGACTCGCAGCAGGGAAAGAAACTAAGGCCTAACGACCTGGAACTCACATGGTGGGAAGAATCGACTTCTACAATTGCTCTCTGACCTCCATATGTGTGCCATGGCACCCCTCCCCCACCCCACCATCTGCAGTGATCCGGAGAATGGCTCTGCCCAGGGCTCCACATGTAAAAATATCATATTAGACACTATCTATTGCGCTGCACAAAAATTAGATCCAAGAGAATCAAAGATCTCAATTTGAAATCTGAAACGCTAAAACATCTAGAAGAAAACACATCCAGAGTAGGCAAGGGCTTTCTGAGTAGGACTGCATTCACCTAGGAACTGAGGGAAACAATTGGCAAGTAAACTCACAAAACCAAAAGCTCCTGCACAACTGAGGAATTGTTAGTCAGTCAAGTGAAGAAGAAACCCACAGCATGGGAGAGAATTTCTGTCAGCTATGCATCTGACAGAAGATTAATATTCAGAATACATAAAAATTCAAAAAACAAAGAGTCAAAAAACAAATGACCCAATTAAAAAATGGGCTAGGGATCTAAACGGAGAGTTCTCAATAGAGGAAATAAAAATCACTAATAATTACCTCAAAAATATTTAGCATTCTTAGAAGATAGGGGAAAGTAAATTAAAATACCTGAGATTGCATCTCACCCCAGTCAGAATGCAGAATGGCTAACATCAACAAGACAACTGACAAGAAATCCTGGTGAGGTTGTAGAAAAGGAGGAGCCTCCTTCACTATGGGAAGTCAAACTGATGTGGCCACTCTGGATATCAGTGTAGAGAATCCTCAAAAAACTAAGACTAAATCTATGCCATGACTCAGAGACACACACTCCTTGGCATCTGCCAGAGGACTCCACACTCTGCTCTACAGACTTTTGGTCAGCCATGTTCATTGTTCCTCTATTCACAATAGCCAAAAAATGGAAACAGCCTAAATGTCCTTCAGCTGATGAATGGATAATTAAAATGTGGTTCAGTAAAGCAGTGATGGTGCATGCTTTTAGTCCCAGCACTCGGGAGGCAGAGGCAGGCAGATCTCTGATGTTGAGGCCAGCCTGTTCTACAGAGGGAGTTTCGGAACAGCCAGAGTTACACAGAGAAACCCTGTCTCAAAAAACCAAAAATAAATAAACAAATATTTTTTAAGATGTGGTGCAATACTATGCATCTGTAAAGAAAAATGAAATCATGAAATATTCAGATGGATGAGTGGACATAAAATATTATATCGAGTGGGATAACCCAGAAACACAAACACTGCATGTAAGAAAGAGGGATCAGGAAGGATAGAGGAAACAAGAGAGAAGAAGGGAGGAAAGACAAGCAGGCTGCTGTTGCTGCTTTGTTTGTTTAAGCAGGGTCTCATGTATTTCCATGCTGGCCTCAAACATGCTTTGTAGCTGAAGAAGACATTGAACTCCTGACCCTCTTGCCTCTCCCTCCAAGTCATGGGTGACAGGTGCACACCAACATGCCCAGTTTATGTGGTGCTGGGGTCAAACTCAAGGCTTCATGCATGCTAAGAAAGCACTCTGTCACCTGCGCTCCCATCCTCTGCCCTACTCCCATCACATCTTTGCAGCAAAACGCCAGCCAGGAAATGTAGGAAGAAAGACAGAATTAGGAAATCAATTCTTTTTTTGGTGGGGGGAGGAGGTTGGTTTTTCGAGACAGGGTTTTTCTGTGTAATAGCCTCAGCTGTACTGGAACTAGCTCTGTAGACCAGGTTGGCCTCGAATTCATAAAGATCTGCCTGCCTCTGCCTCCTGAATGCTGGAATTAAAGGCAGGTGCACCATTACCCAGTTTGGAAATCATTTCTTTGTAATCAGCAATATAAGAGTTTATTCAGATAGGCTGTATCAATGGATGTTAAGGTTACTGAACGAACAGCTTCCTGGGCAGTAGTATATTCCTGAAAATGAAAACTGAAATCTATGCCCTGGCAGTGCTGAAGCACGCATGGGCAGCCTGTATACGGTGGTTCTGTTGAACTTGTCCATATTGGGTTACATGGTCTAAGTTGATGAGGACGCCTGACCAGGTCTCTTCCTCAGAAGAGGAAGAAAGTATATTCCTATGAGCTCAGAATATTAACCCACGGGTTATTTAAGAATGACAAAGAAAGTCCAGTGGTGGTGGTACATGCCTTTAATCCCAGCATTTGGGAGGTAAAGACAGTAGATCTCTATGAATTCAAGGCCAGCCTGATCTACAAAGCAAGTTCTAGGGCAGCCAAGGCTACAGAGAGATACCCTGTCCCAAAAAACAACAACAAAAAGAATCCAAAAAGAAAAAGAGAACAATGCAGATTCATTTGCCAGGTATGAATCTTGCCTGCTGGATCAACTGGATACTGGTGCTCCTGCTGTGAACAACAGGATTCCCACGTTAGTCTCAGGGCAATAGATGATGTCAAATGTTTAATATAAAGCTAACAATAAGGGGAAAAGACAGCATTCTAGGGCATGGGAAATTCTAAAAGAAAGCCATTTTCTTCAAAGATGTCACTGTCACAAAAAAGAAGAAGATAAAATGACTGTTAGATTAAGAAAGTAAAGAGTAGTCACCAAAGGTAATGTACATACACTAAACTTGCTCTCAGAGGGAGAGAGAGGGGGAAGCAGTTAGAAAGATCTCTGCAGAGCTGGCAAAATCTGAATACAAACAATAAACTAGATATTAAATGCTTGGGTATAATAATGGCAACAATCTATTATATACACATTATAAGAGCTGGGCATGGTGGTGCATTTCTGTAATCCCAGTAACTAAGGAGGATCAGGAGTGCATGGTCACCCTCAGCTACCTAGTGAATTAAAATCTAGCCTGGACTAAATGAGATTGTGTCTCAAAAAGCCAAAAACAATATAAATTTAGTATATACACATACACACATTTATACACAAAAATGCTATTCCTAGATGGCAAGTTGAGGATGACTATTTTCTTTTACTGTCAAGATTTTGTACAATAAATATATATGATTTATTGAAGTAAACTTAAGAGCTGGAGAAGTGGCTCAGTGGTGATTATCAACACCACTCTTACAAAGGACCTAGGTTAGGTTACCAACACCCACACAGTGGCTCACAACCATCTATAATTCTAGTTCTTAGGGCCCCAACACCATCTTCTGTCCACTATAGGCACCAGACACATATATGATGCATATGTGTGTGTGTGTGTGTGTGTGTAACATTCAGTCAAAATACCCATGAAAAAATAAAGAAAAAAACCATGAACCTAAATTGTTTTTCAAATTGCTTTCTATTGTATAGCCTTTCATATATTTTACATTGTATCATGTATATGTATTAACTATTAAATAACAAAAAGTTAAAGATAAAAGTTAAAAATATGTCTGTAACATAACAGATAAATAATGGGAAAAAGTCCACCATATAAAAATCTTTTAAGAACATAGGCTAAGCCGAGCAGTGGTGGCGCATGCCTTTAATCCAGCACTTGGGAGGCTGAGGCAGGAGGATCTCTGTGAGTCCGAGGCCAGACTGGTCTACAAGAGCTAGTTCCAGGACAGGCACCAAGAGAAATCTTGTCTCAAAAAAAAAACAAAAAACAAAAAAAAAGGACATGGGCTAAATTTTCAAGAGCGGCATTAGAGGAAATTTTCATTTGTATTATAGATTCTTTGTCAGGAATTTTTGCAACACATATTTTTATTGCTTTTTATACGTGTACTCAATAATGCATTGCTTTAAATGAATTGCTCTAAAAAATTAATGAAAACTAGATTAAATCTTCAAACAGATAATTTTAAAACATTAAAAACCAAAGTGATAGGTCATTAATTATCTAAGAACTGGGAAATGATGGAAGAATGAAAGAACGCTATGTTGGGGAGGATGGCTAGGTGGGTGGTGGGGGCACCACTCACCCAAGGGATAGCAGAAGACACGAGTGTAATGGGCACCTTTAAATTGCCCTGGGCATAGCAGCTGCAGCTCTACACTTTCTAAAATCTCAAGGTTGGGTCAGAAACTCTCCCCAGACAGTTTGTAAAGATTTTACCTAAATAGTAGCTATTTAAGTAAAAAAGTATGCCATAAGGTCAGGCATGCCGCTACCTGCCATTAATCCCAGCATTCAGGAGGAAGATACAGGAGGATCTCAGTGAGTTCAAGGTCAGCCTGGTCTACATAGAGAGTTCTAGGACAGCCAGGGCTATGTGGACCCCGTCTCAAAACAAGCAAATCAAAATGCATGCCACAGTCATGAAGCAGTCATTAGAAGCCATGTTTTAGGATAACAATAACCTAAGAAAATACTCATTCTATTATCCTTCTTTAAATGTGTGTGTACATCATGTGAGGAATCCAGAGAACAAAGCTGGGTGTCATCCTCAGGAATGTCATCCACCTCTTTTGAGACAGGGTCTCTCACTGGCCTAGAGCTCACCAATTAGGCTAGACAAGCTGCCCAGTGAGCCCTGTTTCTGTGGTCCCAGTACTAGAGTGACAAGCATGAGATGCTATGCCTAGCTTTTTTCATATGGATGCTGGGGCTGAATTCAGGTCCTCATGCTCAGAGGCAGGCACTTTGCCAGCTGAATACCTCCTGGCTCCCAGTATATTATTTTGAAATCAAAAAGAATGTAAGATTATACACCACCAATATTCTAAAATATTTTGCCAGGAATGGTGGTTCATGCCTTTAATCCTAACACTTATGAAACAGAGTCAAGTGGATCATGCGAGTTTGAGGCCAGCCTGGTCTACGTAGTGAGCTCTTAACAGGCTAGCCAGAGCTACATATTGAAACCCTGCCTCAATAAATAAATAAATAAAAATTTTTATGGGTTATGTACAATATTGTAGTATAGCATATATGCATATAATATCAATATACAATGCATTAAATAGGCTTCATGCAATAACATAGTAGTTATACATTATATAATGTAATATATGTTAAATATTTATGAAGATTGTTAAATATATTTTATATATTATATATTAAATATTATATTAATGCTTATAAATAGTATGCACTTTATTTAATTGTTGAAGCAAGTTGGAATTTTGAGACAGGATTTCACTACATAGCTCAGACTGGTCTTGAACTCACAGTCTTCCTTCCTCAGTCTTCCAAGGACCAGGGTTGCAAGCATGGGCCAGCAAGCCCAGCTTCTGTGTGCATTTACATATGAACTGCTGGGAGGAATAGAAAAAAATGCAACTGCTATCTCTTTCTTAATGATTAAATTACAGATCATTTTCATGCTCCTTGTTTTGCTACTGGGGTTATTTTGTTCTGTTTTGTTTTTTTGAAACAGGATTTTTCTGTGTAGCCCAGGCTGTCTTGGAACTCACTCTGTAGACCAGGCTAGCCTCAAACTCAGACAGCCACCTACCTCTGACTCTAGAGTGTTAGGATTAAAGTGGTGGCTCAGTTATTGTTTTGGGATGCGGTCAAACTATGTAACCCACACTGGATTTGAACCCAATAGACCACTGAGTACTGAGATACATGCATACACCATCACATCCATCTTTCCAAAAGTATTTTTGGCTTAAATCAGTACAAAAAAAAAAAAACAAAAAACAGTTGGAAGGCCTCAGCTGGAATTACTAGAAATCTAAACTTTCATGCTGACTTCAGAGGGTGGTTCTCAAGTCTTTAAGAAAGTCCATCCTTAGGGAGGAATGGATATAACCTATTCTCTGCCCTACCTTGGCCAGCCTGCTCTAGCCGGGTACCCAGGCTAAGCATTCTCTAGTCACTTGGGCCAGGGCATCACAGTCCTCTGGAAACCACCCACATGACTGTGCATCTCCCACAAGTGAGGCCTGACTAGTGAGTGTGCCACAACACCTATGAATCATCAGGAACCTGAACAATAAGCACACTCCCTGGAATGTACAGGCAATTAAACACAATGTAATTAAAGAGAATAACTATTAAATAAACGAAGTCTATGACACACTGCAGCCACATGGCAGAATGAGGCCTTCTTGAAGCAATTTCCTGATTTGACAGCAGCATGCGTCACGAGGTCTATGTTGCTTAAAAGTTTATAATGCTTTCATCCAGGTGGAAAACAGCTGGGGAGCTCAGCGTCCCGCACACAGCGTACCCAGGTGGGATAAGCTGTGTTCTGCTCACAGCTGGCCACTGGGAATAGCCACTTTCCCCACAGTCGCTTCAAGCCGGTCAAGGCTGCTGTGTCCTTCACAGCCTTCCCCTCTAGCCTGTGTTCCAGTAAACTTACTGTTTAGGTCAAACTGTCTAAGGATTTGACTTAAAATAAAGAGGCTCCTCCCACTGAAACCTGTTGCCAGCTCACTGCCACTCACACCTCCCTCTTTCACACTCTCAGGCATAGCAGAAGTGTCTGTCGCTGCCTTGGAGTATGTGAAGCTCCAGGTTAGCACTGGGCCAGGCGAGTACCCTGAACCCCACTTCCATGCTGGCATGGTTTTCCTGGGAAAGCTCTCCACATGAGTCGAGAAACACTGACCCCTTTCCCTTCTATACAGCTACCTGAGACAGTAAACAAGCCCAGGCCCCAAAGCAAGTAAAGACGAGCCAGTCAGGAGGTAGGAATGCTTACGGAGGTGGGGGAGCAGTGCCATCTCCAGCCCCTTGGCAAAGTGGGCAGTGGTATCATAAAACTCCAGCAGTCTGGTGAGCTCCAGCTCGGGTCCCGCTCTCTCCACGCCAGCACTGAGGCACATGGGCAGGGAGGGCACCAAGGTCCCCAGGGTCTGAATCAGCAGTACCGTCACCACCTCGTGGGGGTTCTTGAAAACCTGCAGTGGGAGGGAGGCACGTGCGTTAGTGCACAGGAGCCAGCTGTCTCCTGATGGTTCCAAGGCAGCCCCTAGGACTGCTCAAGATGGGCCAATAGGGAGTCCCAAGTTTCCCTCACTGGGAAACTAGACAGAGACAGAATGGAAAGTGGTGGGAGCTGCAATTTGGCCAGAAAAGCGCGTCTATCAATGGCCCGCATGCCACTTACTCAAGCTTCCCAAACGCCTGGTACAGCACTGAGACAGGCATCAGTGAGGAGAGACTGAAAGGGCGAGTAGGGCAAACGCATGAAAGAGCAACACTGACTGCAGCTGGAGAGTCATGCGCAGCCAGAGCCTGGCCTGAAGTCGCTTCTCCTCTCTGCACAGATCCGGGACCCACGTGCATTCTCTTAATAAGGACCAACAGGGAATAGAACCTGGCCAGTCTAAGTAGCTCACTTCTCTGGTGGTCTTTTCCCCCCTCTCTGTTCCTTAGAGCTCTTGAGAAAATTTGAATAATATACAAATTCCATTTAGAAAATACTCTCAACCTCCCTGTGCTGATTATTACCTTTTTACTATGACCCAGATAGGTGCAAACATGAACTCAGATATAAGAATTAGTCTTAAAAAAGATGAATGCCATGTAGTGGTGGCACATGCCTTTAGCCCCAGCACTCAGGAGGCAGAGGCAGGTGATCTCTTTGAGTTCAAGGCCAGCCTGGTCTACAAAGTGAGTTCCAAGGCAGCCAGAGCTGTTACACAGAGAAACCAAAAAAAGAAAAAAAAAAAAAAAGCCAAACACCAAAACAGATACAAATGGAAAACTATACAGCCAACAAAATTCAAACTTTATTCAAAGTTACCTTAATAGAAATGAAAGTAAAACTGAGCATAACAAAACTTACAGGATGCAGCAAAACCAAATCAAGGAGAATTCACAGCTATAAATGCATACAGTAAAGATCTCACATCAGTCACTTAGGGATGCAGGTCTGTGAGGCAGTTCTTGCCTATCAACCATGCATGGCTCCAATCCCCAAAACCACACAAAACTAGATGTGGTGACACCTGCCTAGAGTCACAGCACTTGGGAAGTAGAGGCAAGCAAATCAGAAGTTCAAAGTCATCCTTAGCTAAACAGCAAAAACAAGGCCAGCCAGGGCTATATGAACTATGCCTGAAAAAACAAGAACTAGAAAAATAAGAACCTAAACTTAAAGTCAGAAAAAGATTACTGAGGTTTGGAGCAGAGATAAAGAAAAAACAGATACATAGAATCAATGCCAGAAACTGTTTTTGGTTTTTTTGCAAAGAGCTCTAAAATTGATAACCTGTACCTAAACTAAGGGAAAAGGACAGAGTATTCAACTTGCTAAAATCAGATACGCAAGTAGGAACACTAGCACCAATTCTATAAAAGCAGAAAGCACCTAAGGGAGGACCGTGAACAAGTACCTACCAGCGGCCTGAACATGTGGACACAGTACTAAAGCCGCAGTCTACCAAAACTGGCTCCAGAGGAAAAAGAAACTCCAAATAGACCTAAGGTTGGCTGGGATCATGAATCAGCAGTCAAAAATGCCCAGACAGCTGGTATGGCACTCCATGCCTGCAATCCCAGTACAGGACTAGAGGCAGAAAGACCAAAAGATCAGGAATAGCCTAGAATACATGAGACCTTGTCTCAAAAAAGAGGTCCAAATAAAGATCAGAACTGATGGCACTTCAAACTCTATAAAACATACAAAGAATCTAAACAGTCCTCCAGAGACACTGAAACATTGAAAGAGCATCTCCTAGTCTAAACTGTGTCTCCCTAAATGCTATGCTAAAGCCTTAGCCACCAAATACCTTAAATATGACTCTATTTGGAGACAGCTTTTTGAGGAGGTAATGAGGGTACGATGGTACCATATGGGCATGCTCTGATTCTACGTGATGATGTCCTCATGAGAAGCCATCAGGACAACCAGCACATTTGAAGGGAAATTTGAAGAGAAGACTCCAGCCCTGCACACAACTTGATCTCAAACTTCTAGCATACAGAATTTTGAGAATATTACTGCTGTTAAAACTATCCAGTCTAGGGATGAAGAGATGGCTCAGCAGTTAAGGCATTGGTTGCTCTTCCAGAGGACTTGGGTTCAATTCCCAGAACTCACATGGACGCTCACAACCCTCTGTAACTCCAGTCCCAGAACATCCAGCATCCTCTTCTGGCTTCTGCATATGGGGCACATACACACATACATGCAGATAAAATACTCATACTCAAAAAACAAAAAAAAAAAATCTCAAAAAATGTAAACTATCCAGTGTAAGGGCTTTTGCTATGACATCAGCTAGCAGACTAACAGAACACTTCCTAGCTCGTTCTGTTCAGCCAGCATTACAGCAAGAACGCCAAGACCATTTAACAGGGAAAGTGTCATCCTGATAACAAATGGTGCTCAGAAACTGTTTCCTCTTATGAGAAGAAAGTGGGAGGGAGAGAAGAAAAAAATGAAAAGAAAAGAAATCACAAGCCAACTCAGAATGAATCAAAGATAACTAGCAACTTGTCATAAGGTTGTACATATAACCCAAAATATGTTCATGATTTTTTCCTAGACACTCCAAGAATTTATATAATTTCAATGAACTTTTGTTTCATTTCATGAATCATATTCTATATTCTGCTAAGAGTCACCCTGCTGGAGTCTTAGAGGAAGAGAGGGGAGACAAATCCAACAAAAAATGAAATGGCTGGATGGGTATCCTATTCCACCTTGGATGTCCTGAGTGAGCCTTCCAACCATCTATTTTGCTAACCACTCTCACTTGGAACATAAAGCACCCCGGGACTAGTGGCATGGCTCAGTGGGTGAAGGCACTCATCTTGAAAGCCTGATGACCTAAGTTCAATCCCCAAAACCCACATAAAGGTGGAAGGAGAGAACTGACTCCAAGAAGCCACCCTCTGACCTCAACACAAAAATAAATAAATATTTCGAAGCATTACAAACTGAAATTCATTATTTCCAACTGACTTCTCAAGACCCAATGCCCTTACCTTCCCTGTTTTGGTCAATAATTTCCCCACTAACCCAGAATGAAATCACTCTTTTGATTTTCCTTTTTCCAGTTACTAACAGCTGCTACAGCACTCCTTAGAACAGATCCTAACGACTGTTCATTCTTTTTTAACATTTTTCTTTCCAGGCTGGTCTGGGACTCACTATGTAGCCCAGGTGTGAGTCTCCTGCCTCAGCCTCCCAATAAGCTGTCATGTCCAGCTCTTCTTGGATGTTATCACCAGCCTCAGATCCCCCATCACCAATTCACCGCCCACATCTCTACTAAATTCATTAATTTTAAAACTTTACTTAAGGAGTTGTGGAATTATCTTTCTTTGTGAAGTGTCTAGTCAAGTCCTGGGCACATTTTGAAAATTTGGTTTATCTGCCTGTTTTTACTAAGCAATTACTAGAGTTTATATCTATTTTAAATATAAGCCCTTTACCAGCTCTTTTATAGACATCTTCCTCCAATCTGTGGCTTTAGGAGAGGTTCTGTATCAATGAAACATGATCTAGCCATGCTTCTCTGCTTGTCTGTGTCATAGTTACTGCATCCATGACTAAGAAATCAGTATCAATTCCAAAATCACACTTGAATTTTTGTTGTTTTGTAGCAAATGACAAGAGAATCCTTTTTGTCCAGTCACTCAAAGGAGAGAGAAAACTGAGCAGAATGGACCCAGTATGTTCTAACTGAAGCATACTTTTACAAAATGCCAGTGGAGGTCCAGGAAATGTCTCTGTATACAGATAACAAACAAGAGCCCACTAGACTAGAGCTGGACTAGAGCAGCTTCTTCTGCCTCCTCCCCTGTGCTCCAGTCATTTCTGTAAGAAGAAAGAGCACAGCGGGGATAAGGCCTAAGAGACCAGATGAGGAATGAGAGCTACAGAGTTAGCCCGACCAATCCGTGGTGAGACCGTGTGACCTGCCCTTCACTGTGCACAAACACTCATTAGGATGGGCCATAGAGCTCAAGGAGAAGCTAATAAGCTTCTAGACGAAACCATTAAAAATGCCTTTGCAGCCGGGCAGTAGTTGCAGAGGCCTTTAATCCCAGAACTCGGTAGGCAGAGACAGGACAGCCTGGTCTACAAAGCAAGTTCCAGGACAGCTAGGGCCGTTACATAGAGAAACCCTGTCTTAAAAACAACAACAAACAACAAAACAAACAAACAAAAAAAGAATGCCTTTGCAACTTGGGGGCTAGTGACAGTGCTTTAGGGTAAGAAAAACAATACCCATAAAAGAAAAAAAAATGATAAACTTGGCTTCACCAAAATCAGAACTTCTAAGGGCTAAATAGATGGCTAAGTGGTTAACAGCACATGCTGCTCTTCCAGAGTTCAGTTCCCAGCACCATGCTAACTGCCTCTAACCCTAGCTCTAAGAGATCTGACACCCTTTGACCTCCTCAGGAACCCACCCACATGAGGCACACACAAACACACAAATAAAAATAAAATCAATAAAAAAAGAATCAAAACTGCACCTGCAAGATGGCTCAGTAGAGAAAGGCACCTGCTGCCAAGCCTGACATCCTGAGTTCAATTCCTGAGACCCACCTGAGGAAGAGAGAACTGACTCCCACAAATTGTCCTCTGACCTTCACATGCGCACAATGGCATGTGTAAACACCCCCCCCGCCCCATAAATACATTGATTCATAAATAAATAAATGAAACTTCTGCTCAGAGCTGGGAATGCAGACCAGAGGCAGCACACTTGACTGATAAGTACAAACTCTGAGTTCATTCTCCGGCATTCCCAAAGCAGACAAAAACCTTCTGCTCATGCTACAGACCGGAGGACAATGTCTACAAAACATACTTGAGAAAGGACTTCTATCCAGAAAGATGAACTCCCTAAACTAAATAGTGCAAAGAGGCAAATAACCCAATTTTTAAAAACAAGCAATAGGCTTGAGTAGGCATGTCACAAAGGAATGTATACAAACGGCCAATAAGCACATGAGTGGGTGTTCAATCCTTTAGTCATCATGGAAATGCAAATTAAAATCACAATGAGATGCTACTACACACCCACCAGAAAAGCTAAAATTAAACAGAATGACAACATCAACATCAGCGCAGATGCACAGCAAGCAGGGCCCTCGAACAATGGTGTGAACGCAGAAAATGTGACCACTTTGGAAAAGGCCTAGCAATTTCTTCTACACCAAAACATACCCTGACCTCAGAACTGACAAGTCTACTCTCAGGTATTTACAGTTAAGTATAAAGACCCTTGTGGAGTGTGCTATTCAGACAGGCTTTAACAACAGCCTTGGACAGGATCAGATCAAGTGTCCATCAAAAAGGAGTGGGCCACATTTAATCCCAGCACTCAGGAAGCAGAGGCAGGCAGATCTTTGTGAGTTTGAGGCCAGTCTGATCTACAGAATGAGTTCTAGGACAACCAGGGCTACACAGAGAAACCCTGTCTTGAAAAACAAAAAATAGCAGGGAGGAGTGAAGATATAGTTCCATTATAGAGTGCTTGCACAAAGTCTGGGGTTCCATCCCTAGCAACACATAAAAAAGGCGTGACAGGATATCCACTCGGAGGATCAGAAGTACAGAAGACTACCCCCAAGCCACAAAACACACAAACAAAACAGCTCAACAAAAATAGGTTCGGTGACTCCCGCCTGGACCACCGAAGAAGCAGGATACGACCTGCCCTGCTGAGAAAGAGGTCATTGGCAGGTCGAGATAGCCTGAACACGAATATGACGGAAGCTAAGGGAATGCTGGAGAGCCATGAACTACATCTCCGTATGCTATGGGACTGTTTGGGGATTGCTGAAAGACAGTCCCTAATACTTGATGACTGGGACAAGGTGACCAAAACATGTTTTAAACCCGTTGACTTCCTTCAGTTCAAGACCTGATGGCATGAAGAGACTGTTTTTCGATCTTCTCTTAAAGAGATGTTACTGGAAACATTAGCCTTTGGCAATGAAACGTGGAATGTCTACTGGTCCTACACTCTATTGGAGCAGCAAATGACAGTTTGGATTACATAGATGTGGCTCCAAGCCTGCTTTCTCTGAGTGTTGACTCTGCTCTGGGTGCCCCTTGCTCTGCCTGTGGACTGCCCCACCCAGCCTGGATGCTCTTCCTTTGTTCTGCTTTCAATTATAAAGACACAGATGCCACCACTCTCTGAGTTCTTTAGATGTCTGGTTCACATGCCTTTTGGGTATGGATAATATTAAAAAATATTTTTCTGTGCTGTTTAAACTTACTGAAAAGCTGGCTCTGAGGTAGGATTTGGCTGGCCCACTTCAGAGCGATGCATGTTTGTCTTAAAGTTTCCTTCAAAGGGCCTGTCCTGGGTCAGGCTGGCCTCCTGACTCTGTGACAGGGGAGGGTGTAGGGGAGAGATATGGGTGCACTTATAAACAACTAATGAGATGTTTATAGTTTTAAGGGGAAAAAAGAGACCCCTTGTCTAAAGAAAAAAAACAAACTCTCAACAATAATCCCAGCTGTGCAGCTGTGCCTGTTTAAAACAATCACAGCTGGGCTGGTTAAATGTTAATAGTTCTTCAAGGGGAGATAAGTAAGGTCATTGACCCTTAACTGAGCATCCAGCCACTCCTCCCAAGTACTTGTATGCAATGGGACCCCAATTGCATTAGGCCTAAAGGGTTTCTGGAGAAACTAAGATGTACAGGCTAAAAGCTAAGAACAGAAGGGATGGGTCCATCTATACATCTAAGAAAAGACTGTTAAATATAATGGGTATAGGAACCAATAAAAATAGATTTTGCTTAATTCCACCCTTTAAAGACAACTTCTTTTTTACAATAAATGGTAGATTTGTTAAGGTTATTATGTCATATTATTATTTATTATCTACTATAAATGGTAGATTTTGTTATGGTTATTATGTCCTTAAAAATTTTAAGGAAGAGAAATTTGTGTATAAAGGTTAAGATGGCTAGTTATAATTAAAGATGTTTTGTTGAGTAAAAACAAAAAAAAAAATAGGTTCGGTGATGCCTGACTATAATCCTAGCAATGGGAAGGATGAGGCAGGAGGATTGCTATGAATTAGAGGCCAGAGTGGGCTGCTCAGTGAATTTCTTCCTTTTTTTTTTTTTTGTTAAGACAGGTTCTCACTATATAGCCCTGGCTGGCTTGGAACTTGCCATGTAGACCAGGCTGGCTTCAAACATACAGAAATCTGCCTATGCTCTGCCCTCTGCCCTCCGCCTCTGCTTCCTGAGTGCTAGGATTAAAGGTATAAACTACTGTGCCCATCTACACAGTGAATTTCAAGTCAGCCTGAACCATAGAATAAGACCTTGTCTCAAACAATAACAAAATAAAATTTAAAATCAATTTTTAAAAAGAAAAGAAGAGGGAAGCTGGGTCTAGTGGTACAGGCCTCTAATCTCAGCTACTTAAGATGGCCAACTCAGGAAGATGAAAAGTTCACAGCCAGCCTGAGCAACTTAAGGAAACCTTTCTCCAAAAAAAGAAGAAGAAGAAGAAGAAGAAAGAAGAAGAAGAAGAAGAAGAAGAAGAAGAAGAAGAAGAAGAAGAAGAAGAAGAAGAAGAAGAAGAGGAGGAGGAGGAGAAAGAAGAAGAGGAAGAAGAAGAAGAAGAAGAAGAAGAAGAAGAGGAAGAGGAAGAGGAAGAGGAAGAGGAAGAAGAAGAAGAAGAAGAAGAAGAAGAAGAAGAAGAAGAAGAAGAAGAAGAAGAAGAAGAAGAAGAAGGACGACCTGGAATGCAGCTCAATGGAAATGTTCAAGTCTAGCATGTGTAAAACTGTAGATTTGATCCATAAAACCCACTAAAATAAAATGAAACACTAGGGAAAATTAAGGGTCATGACATTTTACCCTGTCACCCCTTGCCTTAGATTGCCCTAGCCCAAGCTTCAGCAAGTTGGCTGCCTGTCACGCCTGACTCCAGTAAAGAAAATGGGCCACAATCCAAAGGTACAAATGAACATGCCTTCAAAAATCAAGGCTGAGAATACAGGCTCTTCTTAGATGGCACAGGACATTTTCATGTATAGACATGGGTTGTTTTTATCCTAGTGATACGAGACGTGTACAAGAGGCAAGGATGTATAAATGAGTATAGACAGACAGGCACACTGGAAACTGGTAGCTACATAAAACTGTGGGAACGTAGAACCTAAGTCTGAATTAGGTTAGTTCAAGCAACTATAAACAAGGATGGAGAAACTGGAGGCTAAGGAAGGAGGATCACAATGAGTCCAAGGCCAGACTTGGCTACCTCAGCAAAGAATTTATCTCATGAGAATCAGGGAGGATAAAAAGAAAGAAACGAAACAAAACAAAACACTTTATCCAACTTGAATGACATAACCCTGAATAAGGAATTCTCCCCAAATAAAGTAGAGCTCATTCCGGCAAGTGACTGATCAGGAGTCATGACAATCTGTGAAAATAAGTCACACAGCCATCAGACCTGACCCATCAGCACTCCCAGGTAAGATTGACTTTTCCCCTCCCAGAAGAGCTGCTGTGCCTCTGACATCAGACAGGGAAGGGTGGCTCATCCCTTATGGCTACAGATGCCTGTGGACTCAGAGAGGAAGTGATGGGAGGCTCCCATTCCAAACCCAGGCCTCACTTCACCCTGTTCTGAGTACCTTTAAAATGAGACTTTTCCTCTAGCTCTGGATGAGAACAAGGGGACTTGACCTGAACCTAAGATAAAAAACAGTCTGCTCTTTCCACCACCTGACTTTCAGGAAGGCCAGAGGCCCAGATGAATACCAGGGACACTGCCTCCTTAGATCCTATTTAAGATACAGAACAAGCAATAAGATTTCCTTGGTGGGTTCAAAAGTGTATGTTTTAACCCCTTTAATGACAACAGTGTTTGGTCCTGAGAGGTCACCCATTCTTATGCCACCATAGGCTTTGTTCTCCAATGATGAGGTGTTACCTGTGTGGCCCACTGGGTTTGCATGTGCCAAGCCCCAAGCAAGGCGTCATAGAGGCCAGTGAGCTGCCGGTCCAGCGGAAGGTCACTCTGGCATAGCTCTTGCCAGGTTGCTAAAAGCTGTACCTGCAGAAGCAGAGCAAAGGGAGTATCTTACTAGGTAACCCAAAACATGCTGGAAAACTGCCCCATGCCACTACAGAACTTAGTGAGCACACAAATACCCACTGAGATTTATCCACTCGAGAAAAGGCAGAAAACCAGCCAGTGAGACACAGGCTCCTGTTCCTAGCATCATCTACTGCCTGAACTCGTCAACCCCCAAGCAACACTGTCTTCTCTGACCTCACTCCAGAGCACATCCCTACACTCTCCTAAAGCGCTCCCGGAAGAGCTCTTAGGGTGGCCATAGTGTGCGCTGATGATTCATGCCCTCCACCATATTTTTTATTTTTATGGTCCGACCCCCTCCCTCCCTGAGACAGGGTTTCTTTATATAGCCTTGGCTGTCTTAGAACTAGCTCTGTAGATCAGGCTGACCTCATACTCACAGAGATCCGCCTGCCTCTGCCTCCCAAGTGCTGGGATTAATGGCATGCACCACCACCACACACTCCCACCATACATTTTAAACACATGCAGGGGCCAGCAAGATGACTCCCAGTATAAAGACATTTCTAATGCAAACCTGGCGACCTGAGTTCAATCCCTGGAACCCACATAAAGGTAGAAGGAAAGCAGACTCCATAATGCTGACCTCTTACCCACACATACACCATGGCACGCTTGTGCCGGCACACATGCATTGCACATACAATAACAATAAGGAAAACTAAAACAAACATCAAAAAACATGAGTACTGTGCTTGAAGGGATTAAGGTTAGCCCAGGAAGCTGCAGGTTGGTAGCCTAGCCCTTGAAACCATAAAATTCTTATGACTTCCTAAAAGCATAATGAAGTATGAGACATGAATCTCCTTTAAAAAACAAAAATAGGAACAAATTAAAACAATGTTTTAAGTCTGTAAATGAATCCAGGCTCTAAACCCACTGATTTGTTCCAAGTGACAATTAACAGCATACATTGAGTGGAGCAAGAGCACCCTCTGCTGGCTTTAAGTAAAAGAAAAATGACCAAAGGCAAGGAGTGTCAGCCAGTAGTGGCCCTCCACAGTCACAATCACTCACAGCTGCTTACCTTGTGACATTTGTAATAGTATGCAAGGAGCTGGGGCATCCGGTCAATTTCAGTAAACACCTTCACAAATACTTTGGACTGATCTAAAGAACACAAAATGAGCATAAAGTGTTACCAGGTTTCCCAGGGCAGCCAAGGCAAGGAACTCACTCTGATAAATTCAGAAGTTTCTACTGAGATAATTGCTTTAATTCAAATATGAGAATCATTAGCATAATAAATAACAGCAGAACATGTGACTCAGTTACCAGACACTGCAAGTCTAAGCTTGTTAAAATAATGCATCAGCCGGGCGGTGGTGGCGCAAGCCTTTAATCCCAGCACTCGGGAGGCAGAGGCAGGCGGATCTCTGTGAGTTCGAGACCAGCCTGGTCTACAAGAGCTAGTTCCAGGACAGGCTCCAAAACTACAGAGAAACCCTGTCTCGAAAAACAAACAAACAAAAAATAATAATAATAAAATAATGCATCATGCACCATTAATATAGCTATGATTTGTTTGGCATGGTGGCACATGCCTGGAATCCCAACACTCAGGAGGCCGAAACAGGAGGATGACAGCCTGGACTACATAGCAAGTCCATGTTTTCAAACGCAACACACACAGGAACTGGAGAGATGGTTTAGTGGGTAAAAGCACTGACTCCTCTTTCAAAGAACCTGAGTTTGATTATTAGAACCTACAAGGCACTTTGTAACTACCTTTAACTCCAGTTCTAGTCAGTGCAATGCCCTTTTCCGGCCTCTGTGGGCACTGGTACACATGGTACCCAGAGCAGGCAAAGGCCCATGCACGTAAAATAATAAAGCCATTTTATTGTAAAGAGCAATGGGAGGAGTGCAATAACGAGTGAATGTGACTGCTGGCGCTAAAACAGATGCTGGAGCCTAAAACCTAGGGCGGTTCTGAGCCTCAGTAGTCTGAGATACACCCACTTCCCTTACCTAGTCCTGGCCCTGCACCAGATCACGAACTGTCACTGATAAGTATATAATAACCCATCTCATCCATCAGCCTCATTTTGTAGGTGAGAAACTGCACCTCCAGCTTGAGGTAGTGGTTGGACAGGAAACCATGGTGAGCAACATGCAGCGCTGACTTTCAATTGCTCTGATTCACACAAACAGCCACTTCATTTGACTCTATTGGTGTTTATATGGACTGAAAAACTGCGAGCAAACAAGCCTTCTGTCAGATGCCAAGAACAAATTGCACTCCCAGTACCTTGGGTCCTTGGTGCTTGCTATAATCTAGGGTGGTCTCCTGGGTCCTAATCAGTCAACCTAAATTAGGCTCCCCTGCTAGTCCTGTCACACCTCCCTTTCACAGACAAATCACACAGCACTTACTGTTCAAGCTCTTTATATAAGCGCTTGTTCTCTTTCCCATGCACAGACAGAGAAGCTACAGGAGCACTGTGGCATCCCTTGTCTGGTTTCACTGTTTCTGGCTACACTGGCACAAAACACAGTTGCTGGAAGTACACCGAACTGTGCTAAAAGGATTACTGAAGTAACACCAGGGATGGTGGTAGAGGCAGGAGAACTGAGAACTCAAGGCCACTCGGGTTGCATAGTGATACAGTAAGACTCTACCGCAAATAAACCACGAGAGGGATAAACTAAATTAGCTAACAGAAGGAAGATGGAATAAGTAGAGAATAAGAAAACGAAAAAGGAGATCAATGAAGCCAGAATCTGAATAAAGCAGCAAATTGAAAAAAAAAATCTACCTAGATCCACTTATTAAAAAGAAAGAAAAGAAGGAAAGGAAGGAAGGAAGGAAGAATGTTTCAACAAGAATTTTTTTTTTTTTTTTCGAGACAGGGTTTCTCTGTAGCTTTGGAGCCTGTCCTGGAGCTAGCTCTTGTAGACCAGGCTGGCCTCGAACTCACAGAGATCCGCCTGCCTCTGCCTCCCGAGTGCTGGGATTAAAGGCGTGCGCCACCACCGCCCGGCTCAACAAGAATGTTTAAAAGCAGGCAATAAGAAATGAAAAACAAAACAATAAAAGAATAACAGGAAAGTATTTTGGATGGTTATAAGACAACACATCAGGGACTGGAGAGATGGCTCAGTGGTTAAGAACACTGGCTGCTCTTCAAGAAGACCCAGGTTCAATTCCCCATACTCCCATGGCACCTAATAATTGTAACTCCAAAATCTGACACCCTCACACAGACATATAGACATACATGCAAGCAAAACACCAACACACATAAAAATAAATAAATTATTAACAAGATAACACATCAGATATCCTTGAAAATGATAAATTCCTCAAAAACACAAACTACCAACTACCAAGAATGAATCTCAAAAAAAATTCTAAGCTGGACACATTGGCATACACCTATAATTCCAATACTCAGGCAGAGGCTCTGAGTATGAGACCACCCCTGTCTACACAGAAAGTTTCTGGCCAGATAGGGTTATATAGCAAGACCCTGTTTCAAACAGAAAAGAAAGGATGGAGGAAGGGGCTTGATCCTAAGCACCACATAAACCACATGCAGTAGTGTACACCTGAAGTCACAGCACTCTGCACACCTTTAACCCTAGCACTCAGGAGACAGAAACAGGTGGATCTGTGCGTTCGAGGCCAGCCTGGTCTACAAAACGAGTTCCAGGACAAGCTCCAAAGCTATAGAGAAACTAAGTCTTAAGAAAAGAAAGAAAGAAAGAAAGAAAGAAAGAAAGAAAGAAAGAAAGAAAGAAAGAAAGAAAGAAAGAAAAGCAATCACAGCACTCTGGAGGTAGGAACAGGAGGGTCAGAAGTTCAAGGCCAGGCCAGGAAGTAAAAACACTTGCCAAGCAAGTTTGATCCTCTGATTTAATTCCCAGAACCCAGGTAGAAAGCTGATGCAGAGGAACATCTGTAGCCCCTGTGAGTTCAGAGACAGACAAGAGAACTGCTCAGAAGCTCCCCAGCCAGCTAGCCTAGAGTATGAAGAGCAGAAACAGCAGAGACCCTGCCCAGAAGAAAAGTAGGACAGACTACCAAAAGCTGTCCTCTAACTTCTCCACGCGTGAAGCAGCATACCCACACACAGAAAAGAAGTGAAGGTCAAAGTTATCCTCAGCACATAGGCAGTTTGAGGCCAGCCTGGCCTCATAATAAAAGACACACTGTTTAAAAAAAAATACTCAATTAAAAAAACCCTAACAACCCAAATTCAGCAGTACATTAAAAGGATCATACCCCTTTACTAGTGGGATTTATCCTTGAGAGCAAATATGGTTAACACATAGAGTCAATTGATGTAAAGAAAGGTATTTAATCTCAGCATTTGGGAGGCAGAGGCAAGCAAAGCTCTGTGGGTTTAAGGCCAGCCTATTCTACATAATGAGTTTCAAGCCAGTCAGGGCTATATAGTAAGATCCTGTCTCAAAAAAAAAAAAGAAAGAAAGAAAGAAAGAAAGAAAGAAAGAAAGAAAGAAAGAAAGAAAGAAAGAAAGAAAAAAGAAAAAAATTAAAAAATAAAAATAATTAAGAATTAATGGAATGTAATATAATGAATGTAGGGTACTACATTAACAAAACAAGGGGAGATAATGACCATCTCAACTATGAATAAAAGTAATTTTTAAGAAATACTTATTTTATTTATGCATGTCTGGAACATGTGTATGATCATGTAGGCCAAAAGAAAGCAACAGATCCCTTAGAACTGGAGCTGCAGTTCCCTTGAGCGGCCTGATAAGGATTCTGGGAACTGAATTCTTGTCCTCTGTAAAGCAGCAAGCTCTCTTAACCTCCAGCCCCAAAACACAACGCTCTTTCATGATAAAAATACTCAGTTATCTAGGAATAGAAGGAAACTGCCTTCCATAATAAAAGCACAGCTAACGCAATACTCAGATGGAAAGAAGCAAGGGGACTGGAGAGATGACTTAGCAGTTAAAAACATTTTTTGCTCTTCGCAGAGGACTGACTGGGGTTTAGATCCCAGTACCTACATGGTGGCCACAACCATCCATAATTACAGTTCCAGGGGATTCTATGCCTTCTTCCTACCTCTGTGGGCATCAGGCATTCACATGGTGCACATAAATACACACAGATGAAACACTCATACACATATATAAAATAAAGTAAAAATTTTAAGTCTACATTCTCTAGTTAAATCCAACATGATCCTGAAAGTCCTAATCAGAAAAGCTAGGGAAGAAAAATAAAAGACAATCAGATGGGATAAAGAGTACAATAATCTGTATAGACATGTTCCTGTATGCAAAAACCCCACAGATTACACCCACACACACATACACAGAGAGAGAGAGAGAGACAGACAGACAGACAGACAGATAGACAGACAGACACATACATACAAATCCTACTAAAACTAAAAAATTAAGCAAAGATTTTTTTTTTTTTGCTTTATTTTGGTTTGTTTTTCGGTAGTGCTAGGCATTAAGCCCAAGGCATTGTATACACTAAGTATATACCATGACTTACACCCACGTGTGGAACCCCAAATTTGATGTGACTTCAACAGTAGACTAAGGGAGACCCAGCTTTTTTGGGCCCTGACTGTGGAGCAGGAAGAAAGCATCTCATGGGGACAGCACTGTGAGGCGGGAAAGGGTGAGCTGGTTTGCACACACTGAGCACTCAGCTACCCACAAAGATGCTGTGCAGTCCTGGTTTACACCTCTTGTTCCAGCTTAATTACTAAAAGCACTCTCCCAGATACAGAGAAGTAGTCCAGTGGTAGGAGTGCCTGCATGGCATGCACAAGGCCCTGGGTTCAATCCCCATGAATTCAGAGGCATGGGGAGGGCAACCTGTAGGGTGAAAGGGAAAACTGGAGCAGGAAACCAACCAATCACTGAGCTCCCTGACTCTGAACCCAGAGCCAGTGAAAGCAACACCCTGGATCTGTGAACTGAGCCAGGGAAAGAGACATCTTTATCCCTGAACCTAGGACCAAAGAAACATGCCCTGACTCTGAAACCAGTGCCAAAGAAACACACTTTGTCCCTAGAATCAAAGCCAGTGAAAGAAATATGCCCTGGTCCTAAGATGAGAGTCAAAAGGCTAAAAAGGACCAGTGAAAGAAACACAGTTTGACCCTGAAATCAAAGCCATCTCTTCCCCTGACCAACTAAACTGGCCAATCCCTGAGCAGGGAAAAACTAATCAATCCCTCTTCTCCCTGGGAAAACTCCGCCCCTAAAAGGCCCTATATAAACTTTTCTGCCTGTTCAGTTAGAGGCTGCCATTTATCCCTCCCTGGCAGAGGCAGCCACTCTCCTGGACTCCTCCTTCCCAAAGAAATCTTTCTCAAAAGAGTCTTGGGTGACAATTTTCATTCACCTTCACAGAATAGAAGTACCTGACTGGGACGTCCCTTAGGGGACTGAGCTGATAAACCTTGCTGGGATGCTCCCTAAGGGGGGCTGAGCAAGACAGAGCAGAAAAAGTAACTTTTCACCGGAGCCAGAGGAGATTGCCACATTTCTGCAGCGGCTTTCCCCTTTAAGCAGAGTGTTAGCAAAGGAAGTAACATCTTGGGTCCGACAGGAAACAGATAGCTCTGTTAGGACTTTCCCTTAAGGGAACAGAGCAGAGTTCAGTGGCTCTCCAGGAGAAGAGCAGGAAGGACCTGCAGGAGACCATCCCCCACCGCACCCCCAGCTTCAGGTAGCCTGGTCTCCTGATAGTCAGGACACCTCCTGATAGTCAGGCTGAGCTGTTCTATTGTGGCTCTAGCCTACAGAGCTCTCCTACTGTGGCTCTAAGTATAGCCTGGCTTAGTCAGGATGTCTCTGCAACTCCACAGCTGCAACACATTCCCCTACACAACCTCTCTTGGGATCAAAAAGAAGAAAGCCTGCCATTTGCAACTACACAGAAGAACCTGGAAAGCACCATGCCAGGGTGAGAGAGAGACATCAAGTATGATCACATTTATACATGAAACCTCAAAAGCTAAGCTACGAGAAACAAAGAAAAATGGGAGCCGCCAGGAGGATGGATGGGAAATAAGAAACATCGGTCGGGCTAGAGAGATGGCTTAGAGGTTAAGAGCACTTGCTACACTTCCAAAGGTCCTGAGTTCAATTCCCAGCAACCACATGGTGGCTCACAACCATCTGTAAGAAACATTGGTCAAAGGGCACCAACTCTCAATTATGAGTAGTAGCATAGTGATTACAGCTAATAATAAATTATTAAAGACTTGAAATTTGCTCAGAGTAGATCATTATTATTCTTACTACAAAAAGAAAGGGACACTGGCCAGGTGGTGGTGGCGCACGCCTTTAATTCCAGCATTCAGGAGGCAGACGAGGGTGCATCGCTATGAGTTCAAGGCCAGCCTGGTCAACAAAACAAGTTCCAGGACAGTCATGGCTACACAGAAAGACCCTGTCTCAAAAAAAAAAAAGAAAGGGAAAACTGTGTGTATGATGGATGTGCTCCCTTGATCACTGTAATTATAGTATGTATCCAATTAGCACGTTATACACTTTAAGTACATACAAATTCCTTTTAAGAGCTGGAAAAGTTTTCTTTTGCTCTCAATAATGTCCCTAAATTAAATAGTCATATTGAATTAGACTGAAAACTTATGACACTTATTCATGTGACAATGGTTCATATGTGCACACATCTGTATGTTCATATTTATAATTGTGTAGCTTATCAATTTTCAAAGAAAAAAAAATGCTGAAAGCTGATGTCAGTATGCCTACATGACCTAAAATAAACTGAAGAATTGGAGCTCTTAAACCATCCTAAATTCAACATTAGAAAAGTACCATTGCCGGGTGGTGGTGGCGCACACCTTTAATCCCAGCACTCAGAAGGCAGAGACAGATGGATGTCTGTGAGTTCGAGGTCAGCCTGGTCTACAGAGTGAGTTTCAGGACAGGCTCCAAACCTACAGAGAAACCCTGTCTCAAAAAACCAAAAAAAGAAAAAGAAAGAAAGAAAAAAAAGAAAAGCATCATCATTTAAGCAAAACTAATGCTGCATCTCAGAAGCCAAGAGGAGAAGGTGTTTTCAGAACAGGAGAGAGCATGCAAAACATACAGCAATCAACCATCTATGGTTCAAAGATAGAAAAATGCAGGCTGATGCCAGGCTCTCAAGCTGGCCGATGAAACATCTGTTGGGAACGTCTATAGAGTAAGTTCAGGAGGACAGGGAACTCAGAAGAGAAGGGCTCACATGACACATGAGCACACAGTGAACACAGACCAGAAACGGCTGTGAAGATCAGAAAATAGCATCAGCTCCTGTGTGGTGCACACACCTTTAGTCTCAGCACTCAGGAAGCAGAGGCAGTTAGATCACTACTAGTTGGAGGCCAGCCTGGTCTACATAACAAGTTCCAGTCTAGCTACACAGTGGGAACCTGTCTCAAGGAAAAAAAAAAAAAGAAGAAGAAGAAGAAAGGAAGGAAGGGAGAGAACAGCTTCACTACTGCCACTTTTTTTTTTTTTAAGTTTCTCAAGACAGGGTTTCTCTGTGTAACTGCTGTGGCTGTCCTAGAACTCATTCTGTAGACCAAGCTGGCCTCAAAAACACAGAGATCCGCCGGCCTCTGCCTCCTGAGAGCTGGGATTAAAGATGTCCACCACCACTGCCCGGTATTACTGCCATTTTTTGAATGGCTGATATTGTTGTGGATGAAGGATGCAGGAGTGAAGTATGCTGATGTCTGCAATTTACTCTGAAAAGAGTCAGATATGGGCTCAAAGTGCAGTTTAGAGGTAAAGTGGATGCTTAGTAAGACAAAGCCCTGGTTCTCACCAAAACACCGAGACTCCCCACCCAAAAGACAGAAAAGGGCTGGAGCTGCAGTCAGTGGCAGAGCTGCCAAACAACAACAATAAAAGAAAAGAAGCCATGAGATGGAGCAACAACAGACCTGTGATGAAGCAAATGTAAGGCTGGCAAGGAGCTTAGTGGCAGAGCACTTGCCAGGCCTGGGTTCCACCCACAGCGTGGGGAGGTGGTGCAGGAAAATGACCACGCTGAGATCTAGAGGCTATCTCCACAGTACCTGTTTTGACTATTCTGTATGTCAGGAAACTCTGTATAAAATGCTAAAAATATGGAGCAGTATAAAGTTACATTTTTCTACAATCTACATAATTCAATCAACACAAAGTTATTCTAAAGACTCATTTTTTTCCCTTTTTTTTTTTGTTTTTGTTTTTTCCTATTTTTTTTTTTAGACAGGGCTTCTCTGCGTAGTCCTTGCTGCCCTGGTCTTGGTCTATAGACCAGGCTGACTCTGAACTCACAGAGATCTACCTGTCTCTGCTGGGATTAAAGTCAAGCACCAACATCAACTGACAACCAAGTTTTATATTTATATAGAAAGGTACCTACCGTTGAAACTTGCCACACTCACCTACAGACTGCGAAGTGAACGCTGCCACGATCTGGGGGCTGGCCAGGGCCTCCAGCCTGTTCTTCAGAGCCTCTAGGTGCACACACTTTTCTGAGTAGTCTGGAGTATCCACAAGCATCACCAAGCTGTTCTGCATCCCAGTCAGCTTTGCAGAAATTACAGCTACATCCTATAAAAAGACAAAACAGAAGATGCTCATCTTGAAAGATTCCCACTACTGGTGCTGGAGGCTATTCATTTGTTCCCGGATGCCCAGACCCAAAATAATCACACAGAAACAATATTATTTAAAACACTGCTTGGACAATCACTTAAGCATATTGCTAGCTAGCTTTTATACTTTAAATTAACCCATTTCTATTATTTTATATTTTACCACAGGCTCGTGGTTTACTGACAAGATTCCAACTGGCAGCTACATGGCTTCTCCCTGATTCTGCTTTTCTTCCTCCTCTATCTGCTTGGAATTCCCGCCTTGCCCTATTCTGCTAAGCCACTGGCCTAAAAGCTTTATTCATTAACCAATAAAAGCAACACAATACAGAAGGACTTCCCACACCACACTGCTGCAACTGGAATTAGAAAAAACACATTAGAAGGCAACTCTTTGGGGCTGGAAAGATGGCTCAGCAGGTAAAGGTGCTTGTTACCTTTTCCTGAGTTCCCATCGCCCTCCCAGGGTCCACATGATGGAAGAAAAGAACTGACTCTCACAAATTGTCATCTGACCACCACATGTATACCATGACACAAGTGCTTGTGTATACACACATACACACAAAAGTTAATAAAAAAATTTTTTTCTCTGGAGGCATCACAATCCCTGACTTCAAACTATACTACAGAGCTACAGTACTGAAAACAGCCTGGTACTGGCATAAGAACAGACAGGAGGACCAGTGGAACCGAATAGAAGACCCGGATATCAATCCACACATCTTCAAACACCTGATATTTGATAAAGAAGCAAAAAATATCAAATGGAAAAAAGAAAGCATATTCA